>WAEK01000005.1:1120000-1215000 GCA_011634665.1 Mortierella sp. BCC40632
CATTAAGTTCGGGCAAGCTCTTTTAGTGCTCACGGTCCATGGGTCTCTAAACCTAGAACCTAGCCGTGCGCTGTGCTCTCTCAACCTCACTCGCCCTCTTTCATCTAGACTGCGATTCCAGCACTCGTGTGCCTGACTTGTTTGGTTCCGCTTGTCACTGCACTCTCTTCTCCTCTCTCTCACATCCACATTCTAAGTATCCTTGCCCTACGAGATCCCGGACCACGGGCGTGACAGACAGATCGATAGGGATCGAGCGTACAAATTGCCGCTCAAAATGATTCTGCGACCTGGGACCGGCGCCTGTGCGTCTCTCTTGGCGCTCAGCTCGGAGTGTGAACCTCCTTGAGCTAAGAGAGAACGAAGAGAAGAAAAAGTCTTCGTAACCTTTCCGCACTCCACTACTCGCTCCTTTTCCCTCTCAGCGCCTATTGTTCGATTGTCATCGACCGTTCCTTCTTGCCCCAGCCCGCCTCTATCCATCAGCCATTTCTCTACCCATTCAGACCTGCAACACAGACCTGCAACCCCTGACAGCCTGCTCCGTTCCTCTCCCATTTTGTTTCCACAATAGATTAATCCTCGATCTACAACTGTATCCAACGACCCTACTCAACTTTCACGTCAGTCTCTGTCCCTGTTCGCCCTAAACACAGGTGCCCCTCTTCTCTCCTCAGCCCGTCTAACAAGGATCACCAAGGATCACCAACAAGGATCACCATCCCACTCTTACTGCAGCATCTCCTCAGTTCAAGGAGGCGCACCCTTTTGAGGAAAGAGCTCTCTCCTCCTGACCGGCAATTGCTCTACACCCGTATACTGGCAATCGACCATAGGCTGCCCACTGCTCCAGAGCTCAAAAAACAAGCTCTCGCTGCCGCCTTTTTTTATTATTACCACTCTGTTTTTTTTTAAAAAGGATATTGACTCTGTGTCATGGGCGTTTGTTTATCCGCGGAGGAGAAGGAACAGAAGGTGATCAGCCAGTCCATCGATCGTGGTCTGGAGGAGGACAACAAGAGACTAAAGAAGGAATGCAAAATCCTTCTACTAGGTATGTCGCCTCACCTCTTACTGCCATGTTACAAAAAGACTTCTTTTTCTTTTTTCTGCCCTCTCTCTCTCTTTCTTTCACTTTCACTTTCACTTTCACTTTCACTTTTTCTTTCCCGAGCTGGATACTGACGCACGCCCTTGCGGCCACTTGTTTACTGCTTGTTAATCCGAAACATCCAGGGAGTGGAGAGTCTGGCAAGTCGACGATTGTTAAGCAGATGAAAATCATCCACCAGGGCAGCTACAGTAGAGAGGAGCGGGCGGCCTATCGTCTTCCCATTTATAAGAATCTCGTCGACTCTGCACAAGCACTGGTCCTTGCAATGGAGAAACTGCGGTTAGAGCCCGAAAAGCCCGAGCACAAAGCCTTAGCGGACCGTATCCTCGATTACCGGGTGGAGGGAGATCCATACTTTGTTCTAAGTTCAGAAATCGTCACTGCTATCGATATGCTCTACCATGACCCCATCACCAGCGTATGCATGGAACGGTCAAGCGAGTTTTACATTATGGACTCGGCGCCCTAGTACGTGCTCCTATTCCTTCTCCCATTCGCCTCTCTTTTTACCCACCTCATTCCTGCAAACACAGGATGTGTTTAAATTGCTGCGAAACATTATGACGGACCAGTGCGGTGTCTGCAAACAACAACAACAACAACAAATCAATTTGGAGGTCCGCACGCAACCTACTAACGTTAGCGTATGGGAACCAACCTCGCCGTCTGCCGCCCTTTTTTTTTTTACGTAATCAGCTTTTTAGCCAGGTTCGCAGGATAGGTGCTCCAGACTATATGCCCACTGTCGCAGATATACTAAGATCACGGTCCAAGACCACAGGCATTTCGGAGACAAGATTCAATATGGGACAACTCAGCATACAGTAAGGACACATGCTCCCTCTCTTTTGACCTTACTCGTGCCCCCCGCAGAAGAAACTCTTCCAATAGGGTACTTGACTAACAAGCGTATCAATTGTTCTGCCTACTCTCTCTGGTAGTATGTTTGATGTTGGAGGCCAGCGCTCAGAAAGGAAAAAATGGATTCACTGTTTTGAGGCAGTGACTTCGATCATCTTTTGCGTAGCGTTGAGTGAATACGATCAAGTACTACTTGAAGAGTCTGGACAAGTAAGTAGCCATGCAAACTCGGTCAGGTTTACTTTTGAGGGCTGGTTAGTCTCAAAACGGGATGATAACTCACACGCTTTATTCGTCAATGCGATAGAATCGGATGGCGGAAAGTCTTGTTCTCTTCGAGTCGGTGATCAACAGTCGCTGGTTCCTTAGGACATCTATCATCCTCTTCATGAACAAGATTGATCTGTTTGCAGCCAAGCTTCCAAAAGTGCCACTGGAGCGGTACTTTTCAGACTATTCAGGTAAGACCTTATTTGTTCTTTAGTGACCAAAACAATGGTTGGTATTCGTGAAATGTCCCCATTTCTCCATTGTTATGCTCACCCTTTTACCCACGCCTATTCCTCCTTGATATGACTTGTAGGTGGACCAGATCTCAGTAAGGCAGCAAGATATATCCTGTGGCGGTTTACGCAGACCAACCGGGCACGTCTCCATATATACCCTCAGTAAGTTGATCGCTGCTCGAGATGAGCTTGGCTTCAAGCATTGCATTGATCGAATCGAGTTGCAACCTACAGAAAAGCACCCTTACTGACTTACTCATCTCCTCAATTCTGTTCTCGCCTCACTAGCATGACACAAGCAACTGACACACTTAATGTAAGGATTTGAAGCCAACCATTATATATAAATGTATTTAACATTTAGATTTGATAGGAAAAGGAAGAACTAATTCTTTCTCTCTTCTCTCTTCTCTCTCCCTTTACTTTCATTTTACTATCCTGAATGGATACAGATTCGGTAAGTAGCGTGAGATCACGATTGAATAAGAACGGGACAGATTGCTGGACCTCCCTTATTTTATATGCTTCGCTCTTTTTGCTACTCCTAGTATTCAGGGACTGATGTGTTTTTTCTCTTATTGACATCGTTAGGCTTGTGTTTGCGGCTGTCAAGGAGACCATCTTGCAGAATGCGCTGAAGGACAGTGGTATTTTGTAAATAAATGAAATTCACGACAACAAACCAGACCTGGGGTGTGGGTGAATGGGTGTGATATCCAGACAGTTGGAGGAAGAGGAAAAGGAGGGAGTGATTTCTGATTTAGTCATCCAGAATCTAATGACGAAGGTTAACGAGGATCCTGAACAAAGCTCAATTTCCTCTATCCTCCTGGCCTTCCATCTCAAACTAATGGATGTTTTATATTCTTTGTCAGTGAGTTTGTCCGGGCCAATTTTCTCTTCCTTTCTCTTATTTTGACACATGTAAAAAAAAAAAAAAAAAAAAAAAAAGGTTATCTCCTGTGTCAACTCCTATCCTCATTTTCCAAATATTGTCTCATCCCTAGTTCTTTCCCCATTCCATTGTTCAACCTAGTTTTCGGGTCTACAGAACAAATCGATCCGCTTCCCTTCCTCATATCTTTTTTTGCTTTTTCTTGTTCTCCCTCTCTCTGTCCCTTTTTCTTTTATGTTTTTTTAACCAGTGTATTACGGCCAGAGCATATGGTATCGATCACAAATTAAAGTCACGAGTTCCTAACAGTGTTGGGATCCTGGTTCCTTTCTTTTCCTTTCCTTTCCTTTCCTTTTCCTTTCTTTTCTTTCTTTCTTTCTTTCTTTCTTTCTTTCTTTTTTTTTGTCGACAGACTCTAGTTTTCTATCAGTAGATCCTTGATAGGCCACACAAAGGTCCTCCTTTACTTTCTTCTACTCCTGATTGCCGATTCTACATGCCCGCCTTTGTTCTTCCAGTGCTCATGCTGTATAAAATGGTCTGCTAACATATCTCATCATCCACTCGTGCGTGTGTGCCGATGCATGGGCGGACAAGACATGGTGAAATATAGAGCGAGAGACACACTAGAGCCACGACAAGGTTTGTTTTCAAGGGGAGCAAAGCTAGGATATGTATTCCCTATATTGAGCACAATGTTGCTCTTCTTCATGAAACAATGTGCTGAGAGGCGTTGTTTCCATCAAGACCTTGGGTAAGTTCCACAAAAGATCTTTTTTACAAGGATGTTGAAATTTACTCCTCTGTTTTGTGAAAGAAAACTTTACTGGAGAAACCTGGTCAATACTATATGGAAGAACCCAGTCATGGCGGTCAGAATCTTCTAGGGATGCAATCGTCTTGTAGACTTCTATCGCCTGTTTGTGGTTCATGATGAAAAGACTCGTACTACTATCAATATTGACTGGTCCACTAATTCTTATCCTAGCTTTTCTGGCGCCTTCGATATTTAAGCAAACACCACCCCCAGGGAGACCTGCCAGCATTTGGGTTGTTGCAAGGATATCCAAGTCCACCCTCCTTGAAGCTTTGACTTACTAAAGCAGCCTTGCCTGCCTCATCCTCATCCTCTCTTTCCCTATGTTTTCCTTCTTTCATTCTGTATGCTGGATTATGAGGCTATGAAAACTGGGTTCATTCGGATTAACGCCTAATGACGAGGGATTTCTGATTGCTTCGTTTCATAAGATCGACCGCACTTATAGTGAAAACCAAGGGACGAGCTTTAATATCAGAGAATTGATAAAGAAAAGCAGAAACAGCAACAAAATCACAGCAACTTGTGGTAGACCAATGGAAGAAGGAGAAAAAGAACTATCCAAGGTAAACCATTTACTCATCAATAATTTTAAGTAGGCAGAGACCATTAAATTATACCGGTAGTCTGTACCGTGGTATCAGTATGCTCAGTAAATGGTACACTACACACTGTCACCAGCAAAAATACTGGTAAAATCTACGATCTACCGGCACAAAAACGCCAGTGAAACGTACTGCTAGAGTTGCATAAACATTACTTGGTTACTTGGTAAAGAACACGTACACCTCCGTAATTTGTAGGGATCTATTTGAAGCAAAAGAATGATCTGTAGTGGGAAGATACCTCAATGTGCGAATTATAATGTGAATTCTCAACCTTTGTCGGATGGCCCTCAAATAAAACCATCTGAGTGCAATAAATAGGTGTTTAAAAAAGAGTATCTGCAAACTGGACTTTTTTTTTCAGTATCCCATGAACATGACCCATCTAGTCACACCACAAAGTGCTGGCGACGTCCCTTCCGATTTCACTTCACTTTCAGCAGTAGCTAAACAATGGATCATGACCAAACAGAAGAAGATATCGATCTTGACATTCCGATGTCGAGTATGATCACTCGAGATTGTTCTTTTAGGCGAGATGCCCTCTGTCATACCAAAGTCCTCAGTCAGCTAGCCTACATTACCAGGCAGTAAGGTTGAACCGCCTCTTTCTATGACAGGTAATTTATCTGCATAAGTATTGCATCCAAGTGTCATTTCTCCATATCATAGTTAAAAATCACCAAAAAGCTAGCTCAACCTTTGGCCAGTGGAGAGAGTACTTTTTAGCACGGTTGACGGCTTACAGCGGCTCCAGATGCTGGCGATTTCATTTCAGGCAATCAAACTGTGTAAAGCACTTCTCTGTAAAAAACTCATACACAGGCCTTACAAACCACTTAAAGAACGGGAATCGCGAAATCTAGACGAGTCTATTTCAGGATACGGAATCAAAGGGTATTAGCTCCACAGGCGCTACCCAAGCACATGTAACCGACATGACCATGAGTGACACAAAGCGACTTAAGTCCACGCAAGGATGTCTTAAATGGACTGTCCCCGATTTACTTTCTTATTCAAGCATTCGACTCGCCAGCGTCTTGCGAATTTATCAGCAACATACGCACTATGGCTACTTTGCCAAGCACACACTCGATCAGGGGAGGATTGAAAAGCTATCACCTCACCCTTGAAGGAGAATAATAAGGTATTCTGAACGGAACTCTTACCTGTGGGGGCATTGCTGCCGAAGGATAGAGCAGCTCTTCACAAAAGCTATACCTTGGAGTGACGCCTCATTGGGTCGATCAAGTCTTCAAGGCTCCTCCCATGCCCTGACCCTAAAATGAGTAACCAAGGAGACGAGTAGAGGTAGTCTACGACGTAAATGCAGATAACATTTTATTCCGTAGGTGGACTGCCCAGGGCCAGTGTAAATTCCAGCCCTTGCCCAAAAATAAAAACACATCGCATGTCACTACCGACTTACATTATCCTTTTTTTTTTTTTTTTTTGCAATCTTTTTCACAGCTACAGACAGCGCTCCAGTCATCCAAAGGACTGTACAAATAGCGAGAATTCATGAAGTAGCTTAACTCCTACATGCTCTTCACAGCCGTGTCAAGAAAGCTATCGAAACCACGCCTGTGGGCAATAGTTTAGTCAGAAAAAAATGTCTTTACCTTGCTACTCTGTTTCATTCCAGTGCCAAATGTGGCCCAATCATTGGAGCAGGAACAAGAGGTATTAAACCAATAATAGAACTGTGGCGGTGAGCCAAAGACACTAGGAATTGTGATAGAAGTAATTTTGTGGTGGAACAGCATTAGGCTGAAAGGCTTACGACCGAGAGTATCGGAACGGATGGTAGTAAAAGATTTGTCAAATACTTACACCGCTGAAAGAAATGACGCTGGTGTTTTTTGCCTGGCTACCTGATGTCTTGCAACATCAGTTGCTCCTTGGATCTTGTACTTGCAAATGGCCATGAAGAGTGATTGGGTGACTAACACTGGGATTCTCTGGCCATTCCTGGAGAGCCTTATCCATGAACTGAAGGAGCACGTTGTCATTATTGAACTTTCTCTGGTTGTATTATCTTTCCATCTAAACTTCAACACGTCATGGTTCCTAGATGACAAACAAGCTCAGGACATCAGAGAAAAATGAGCAGTGTCACAAACGAAACAGAGAGACGCAGGACCGACCAGTAGTACAGAGTAAAATAAACGACACGCCAAGTGTCTTCGGTCGTCTCAAATGCCAACTTGAAACTAGCATTGGCGGCGACAATGAAGAAGGAACAAAGATTTCGACGTTGGAGATCAATCAGTGTATTGACATTAAAACAAAGCTGGAAACCAAAGACCCTTTCTTGTGGTGGAGACAAAAGCGCGACAGGTTCCTCATAACAAATCAGCTGGCTAGAAAATTCCAGCATAGTCCAACCTAGTGTTCTTCATCTCAACTCACCAACTTACCAACTCAAATCAACTCGACTCATGAGTCGAAAAGTATGAACTTAACTCAACTCAAAATGTGAGTTGAGTTGAGTTGAGTTGGTGAATTGGTGAGTTGAGTTGAAGAATACTAACCTGGAGGCTCGCATTCTTTTCAACGGGGTTACGACCCCACCTTACGAGATCAGAAAAGGTCTTCATCAGGGCGATCCCCTGGCGCCAATCCTCTTTAACTTCGTCCTAGAGCCCTTCCTATTATATTACAACAAGTGCGCTACAGATATTGCCCTCTCTAACTCCCGTTTTACCCACTCGGCATGTGCGGATGACACCATGCTTGCCCTCTCCAAGGGCGACGAAGAGGTCGCTAGGAGGGCGATCCAGCTACACAAGAAGGCATCATGCGCAAAAATCAACGCGGACAAGTCATCGGTTATCCCCTCACACAAACCAGCGCTAACTCTTTCCAGCTCCCAGGCTTTAATACAAAGGAGTATGGAGAGCCCTTTGTACACCTGGGCATCAGCCTTCGGGTTGGTGGCAGCGACATGACTCATGTAGAAAAGGACATGTTAAACTCAGTGAGGAAGTCTATCTCTCTCCTTCGGATTCGATCCCTGTCCCTACAGGGTCGAGTCCATGTGGCCAATGCTTACATCTACTCCAAGATCTGGTACAGGGCGGCCCTTTACCTGTTCTCCCCATCCTTCTTCAATAGGATTGACTCCGAGACAGCAAAACTCATGTGGGGTCACCGCAGGCGCGCAGTCAGTAGGGACTGGCTAAGACGCCCCAAAAACAAAAGCGGGTTTAGCCTAATGGACGTCAAGCTCCAGTGCATGCGTCGTGGATGCCTCGTCACCTTCAATGCCTAACAGTCAAACAAGAATGGCTATTGTTCGCCACCATTGAGCCACCAGCAGTAGTGTAGTCAGAATGACTCACCAGTTCTATCATGGCCCAATCGTCAGTATAAATACCTCCAGCACCCCTGTAGTCTTTATCTTTCATCCAGAAATAAACAGTATCGCCTGACTTCCTGCCTTGTACCTGTTTCCCTTCCCCTTCCCTCTCTCCTGCCCTTGGTCCCAGTGTCAGTTCCTGACATTTCTGGATCATAACCACCTCTTTTTCCCATGACCTTACCATTCCACCCCGACCAGGTCGAGTTCCTCAACTCCCTGGCCCCCCGCATCGCCCACCTCGAATTCCGCTGCCTCACCGACGCTCAGGTCGGACTCCTCCAAGCTTTGCCTAGCCGAATCCAGTCCATTGAGCAGTCCCTTAACACCTCCTTGGACTCCCGTGTCCGAGGACAAGTCGACGCCACAGTCGAGAAAGCCGTCGAAAGAAACTTCATGGACTTCGAGAGCTCTGTCCGAAAAATCACGACCGAAGACCTCAAGGCCCTCCGTACCGAGTTCGAAGAGAAATTCGTCTCCAAAGCGGCCCTACCTTCCCTGATCACCCCGACTACCCAGAACTCCCAGGCTGCCCTTGAACCCCGTCCTACCAAACCCAAGGTCGCCAAGCCTGCCAAGTTTTCAGGCTCACGAGTCGCATGCCGAACCTTCTTCTCCCACCTGACCCTGTATTTCAACGCCAATGCCGATTCCTTCCTTGACGATACGAGCAAGATCTGTTTCGCCATCTCGTACCTCGAAGGAACACCCTTTAAGTATATGGAACCATACATTCCTCAGTTCAACCTCCCCCTCGCCGACCGCCACACCCTTGTCACGAATTATTCTGTATTTTCCGACCATCTCCTCAAGATGTTCGGACCGGTTGTCGCGTTTAACAGTCACGAACCTAGGTGCCCGTCACCTACGGGCTTCCCTTTTTATTTGGCGAAGCGTAGATTTTAATAAAACAACTTCTTGTCTCGTTACTCACTCGTCCAGACACCACCACATTTCACACGGTGTCATGTAGTATTAGTGGTTCAGAAGAATCACTAATAAAAGTAGCCGAGCAATCTTCCTTGCTCACGGATGCCCCTCCTTTGAATTTCGTCCGCCTGCCGACTCCAAAAGAGTAAGTAACTCCTGTTATGGATCGCTCTCTCTGTCAAAGAGTATCCTTGTCTTCGACAACTCTTTGTATTCCAAAGAACAAGGGTCTTGCCATGTTGGCAGAACATGCCTTCCCAGTTGGCCCGACTTG
Organism: Mortierella sp. BCC40632; assembly: GCA_011634665.1. Taxonomy (NCBI): domain Eukaryota; kingdom Fungi; phylum Mortierellomycota; class Mortierellomycetes; order Mortierellales; family Mortierellaceae; genus Mortierella; species Mortierella sp. BCC40632. The sequence continues at coordinate 1,129,364 of WAEK01000005.1, forward strand.
TCTGTAGGAGCAACTGGTTCGCGTTAGAATAGCCATAGTATTTATTTTCCTCTTTTCCACCTTCAATAAACAACAGTTAGTAACTCACCTCTTGTCCCTAGCCTTTGTCCTAGTCCCTGTCTTTGTTCTTCTCCTTCCCTATTCCTCTTGCCTTGTTACACTCTCTCCCACAGGTTTCAAACTAGTCAGGCGATGGACCAAAGTACCTGACTAGTGGTTTTTTTTTTTTTTTTTTTTAATTAACCCAGGAAGTTATAAGAAAGAACGTCGCCTTTCTCATCCGTTAACCAACCCCTTACATTGACAAAATAGCACCCATTTTTTAACGCAGGAAAGCCACGTTCAAAAAAAAAACACTCCCACCACAATGAACACACCACCTAACCAACCTGACAGTCCTGATCTCGAAGGCTACTAGTCGCACTTTCAATGGGATCCTAAGCCAACGACAAGTCTATCAGCGGCGAGGAATCCAAATCATCTTCACAGTCCGAGATTGCTAAGTTTAACTTCAATATCGGCACAGCGTTCAGTGAAATAAGAAAGCCTCATTACAGCGCCCTGCCCTGTCATGTCCTAAAGACCTCCAAAAATGTGTTCGCATAAATTTTGTATTTTGATAAGCGTATCTGCTTTATATACAAATGATATCTAAAAGAGCTACTCTTTAAATCGTAGATTGCCACTTCAATGGAGTAGCTGTCAGTCAACTTGTTTTGCTTATTCTTTCATTATTGGTCATGAGACTAATATTTTCTTAGACACCATCCTATTGGAACACATTTTTGGAAACAAGGATTGTACTATCAACAGATTTTAGAAAGGTCGGATCAAATCTGAAGTTAGTTTATTTGAGCTCCCTTTAACTGGATCACCTTGTACATTCGGCCAGGGAGACTCTCGTAAATAGAATGAATGAAGTCAATAGGAAACGATGCCCAGATATCTTCTACCCTACTCCACAGCTCTTGCAAATCTTTAGGACTTGTTTGGTACTGATCCAAGGCCCTTTTGATGTACGCCCACACATGTTCGATGATGTTGAGGTCTGCTGAGTTCACAGGCCACTCCAGTCTTTTGATTCGTCTAGAGCGGAAGAAATGATTGATAATACGAGCAGTATGTACTCGAGCATTGTCTTGTTGGAAAAGAAACTTACCACGATCCATTCCACGATAATCCCGGGAAGCGAGTACATAGCTGTTGAGTATATCCAAATACACTTGCGAATTTATCCTCTCTTTGATCCAACTAGCATCGCCCATTCCAAAAAATGTAATGCAACCCCATATCATGATCTTGCCTCCTCCTCCTTGTGGAACTCCTTTCGAGTGATGTTCTCTTTTTCCTTTGTTTTCTGGTTTTGAATAAAAGACTTTCCTTCCATAGGTCCCCATCTTGCTAATGATGGTCTCGTCGGAGAACATCACATTCTTCCAGTCTTCCACTGTCCAGTGAAGATGCTCCCTTGCAAACTGCACTCGAGCCTTCTTTTGAATCTTCGTCAGATAATGCCGTTTACGTTGGATGTAAGAGTTGAGGCCTCCATGATTCACATAGTTCCTGACCGTCTCTACATGAACCTGTATTCCATCCGTCGCCTGAACAAATCTTTGACCTTCTCGAAGAGTTAAAAGTTGACCAGTGTCTACTTGACGAACAACCATCCGTATTGTCGCATCGCAAACTTTCTTCGGCCTACCCATTTTAGGATCGGGTATGTTCTCTTTGTCAGTCTTTCTGATCCTATCAATGGCCGCAAGGGAGATATGTAGCTCGGCTGACACTTGGCGGACTGATCTTCCGGATCGGAGTAATGTCTTGATATCATCGACCTTGGCTTGGGAGAGCTGCCTCATCGTGGAATGACGAAATGTACAGAGAGTATACTGAGGGAGAGCGGCCAGTGTAAGTGAAGAGTAGGGTGCTATGTAGAAAGAAGTTGAGGAAAAAAGGCGCTAGAAAGAAATAGAGGTGGGTTTTCAAAAAAGTGTATCAATGTACCGCACATTTTTAAGGCAAACTTACAGGCGGAAGATAAGTTTTTTTAGAAATAAGGTGAGACCAGGATGGAGCCCATTGGCAATACTTTCTACCAAAGTACCCACGAGAGCATTATGTCTTGGTATAATATGGAATCAAAAAAAAAAAGAGTTGAAATACTAGATTTATGCGAACACTTTTTTTGAGGTCTTTAGCAGTTATCTGTGGGTCTCTTGCAGTCTGCGAACAAGTGGTCCTCCCCCCCCGCAATTGTAGCACCGCCTCTTGTGCTGGCCGCGGGCTAGGAACTTGCGCGTCCGAATCGCTGCCAGGTCTACCGCGTCAACGTCCATTGGTTCGCCGGCGGGCTCGTGGTTAGCTGGCGGGGCTTGGTGGTTAGCAGACTCCAGGGGCTGGTATTCCATGGGACGGGAGGAGCGCGGTGCCTGGCCTCCCTTCTTGAGCACGACGTGTACCGACCGCAGGTACTGGTTGTGGCGGGAAACCTTGTCGGCCAGGGTGTTAAGGCTATCCCCCTCTTGCCAAACCGCAGAAAACTCCTTGGTGAGGTAGGGGGGGAGCTTTCTCACATACGAGAGCTTCTTATCAACCTCACTCATGTCGTTGATCTTGCTGGCCACTGTCATGAACTTGACCCGGAAGGTCTCCGCAGTGTCAGTAGGTAGGAAGGTGACCGCTTCCAACTCCTCACGCAGATCGATGGTGAGGTTGGTTGATTGCCACTTCTCCAGGAACAGCCTGCTGAAGTCTGCCCAGTGCATGGGTGGGGGCGCGCTTTGTGCATTTTGTGCATTTTGTGCATTTTGCGCGCTTCGTGCCCTAACGGCCGCTTCGTGGCTGTCCACCACTTCAAAGGCCCAGCTGACGGCCGCTCCACTCAGCTGTCTGATGAATGAAGACACCTTCTTGTCCTCGGGCCAGTCCTTGTTGACAAACTGGTTTTCGACGATCCTCAGAAATAGCCTAAGGTCCATCCGTTCCACCCCCGAATAGGTAGGGGTGTTGTGCTGTAGCTCCTTGCTCCAAAGACACACGGGGGATGCTCAAAGGAGAGGGAGGCAAAGGGACGGTCATCTGGTCGAGGGCCAATGAATGAGAGTCATAGGATTGCTCAGGTGGGAACAACAGCCAGGAAGGAAGGAAAGAATGAAAAAAGGGGGGGACGAAACGAGAAGAATCTTACATCAAAAGCGCCATGCTACCAACGGGTCGCCAGGAGCTCTTCAATGGCATGAAACGAGCGGAAGGCAGCACAAAGCTAAATCAAGCTTCTACAAAAGAAAGGGGAAGGGTGGACGCATCTTACTTTCAAAGTCAACAGGGAACAAAAACAAAAGGAAGAAACGACCAGGAGCAAACAAGAGCCTGCTCAAGTATTTATTCATCTACGATCTATTGAGGGGCATGCAGACCAGATGGCTCCGCAGCCCCAAGTTGTCCACCTCTTGGAAAGGGCTAAAATCGTAACTACTGCGACCAGTGTCAGTTACTACACGTGCCGCGTAGAGTCTAAGGACAGATGCTTCTAATCAATAACTACTCTTCTTTTCTATCATAGAAATACGGACCAAGTGAAGATGTACTGAAGACTTACAAAGGACAGGTACGGAAGACTACAGTAGGGACTGGGAGACAGCGACAACTATGAGGGGATCGCCCTCGACTCTAACTATTCTATGAATGCATAAAGGGAGGACGGAGATAGCTATCAATAAACGGGATTTTGAGGCATGAATCCAATGCGGATCAAACTGGGATGGGTCCGTAAAGTCCTCGCATGTTGATCAAAGGAATCTTGCAAGAATGGCCACCGAAGGAGAGCCATTCAGGGAGCAGTCTTCGTCCGATCTTTTACTTTTCACCGAGTCTCATACTTACAGCTGGGATAGCACCGTTAATGGGAAATGGCTCTTGAGTCCTGCCTTTTCTTTCAAAAGGAATCGAGGAGTCAATACTGCAGATCTGTTCAGGGTAGCTGGAGATGAGGACTGATTTAGTATGGGAGAGTGAAAAGATAATAGATCATGATCTTGATCGAGGTCTTGGGCTCGGTCAATACCTTGGGGACAGCGCGACAGGGACAGTTGCTAAAGCAAATGGACTTGAGGGACAGAGGAAAGAAAGCTGACTTTATTACAGGGGGGAGGGGAAGGCTACTTTTATATCCCTAGCCTGGAAGACTAGGGATCGTAAATGCTACACTGCACACGACAGTGTTGTGGTTAAAAGTAGGCGTCTTTTTTTCATAGGGTGACATGTCGAACAGGGACCCGAGGGAGATGCTGGGAGAGGGTGGGGTTGAGTGAGAGGCTTCTGATGGGGTGGGTTCTGCTCGGTGTTGGTCGAACATAAAAACTTGGGGGGAAAAATAAAAGGGGTTCTTGAATGGCACTTGAGGTCTTAATGGTTCGTGCCTTTGCTACCATTGAAAGAAATAGGATATCTTATAGGTATTGTCATGTCCTATTAACTCTCCTCTTACTATAGGATCGCGGGCAAGTATCCTCCATCGGCAGATGGAGGAAAAAAGGTTGTGTTATACTTTCCGAAGTGCGCGAGCACTCGGAAAGGATGAAGTTTATTATTTTCGAGCAAGAACAAAAATCTAGTATAAAAGGGCGCAATAGGCGCATCCTATTTCCGTCAGTCTGCAATAAATATCTTTCCTTGCCCTTACCTTCCTGTCTCTAAAGGAGAGTCCTGTATTTGTCCATGACAGATGGACATTTTTAACAAAGGTATCGAAGTGGTTAGGCATAATGGAGGTGGTGGAAGGGAACTTCCTTTGCTACCATGTAACAAGGCAAGAGGAATAGGGAAGGAGAAGAACAAGGACAGGGACTAGGACAAAGGCTAGGGACAAGAAGTGAGTTACTAACTGACGTTTATTGAGAAAGAAAGAGAGGAAATAAATACTAGAGAAGATATGTAGAAAAAGGGGTGAACCCTTTCCATGGAGCGCGGCAATGGGGGAAGAAAATTCGTGTCCGTCCGTACAGATCGAAACATTCCAGCAAGGACATTCTGTCACGTACCTAGGCGAATGAACCTGTCTATAGGATCCTCATTCCTAAAGGAATGAGGAATGAGGAAAAGAATAGATTGAGACGGAGCTCTGATGAGCTCCGTCCCAAAAATACTGAGTGCGCGCTCCGCGCCACTCAGCAGTCACCTCTTGTCCCTCCTCCGACGCGCCGCCTAGAATCCTACACACCGACTGGCCTGGGTCCCCAGTTCTCTGGGCTCCTGCCCCTAGATAGAAACACATAAATAGCCCTTAGATAGACATAGCATCGAACTTCAGTCTGCAATACATATTATCCTTGCCCTATAGAAAAATCTGCCTTGTCTGTCCTTGACATTGCAGACTGATACACACTTCCTGCCCCTGACCCTCTTCCATACAACACTGACCCCCATCAACCATCCAAGTCATGAGCCAAGACGACCAAGGTCTATTTACCATGCGTTCCCCTCCTCGAGCAAGCCCAGCAAGGTAACCTCGACACAAGCCAGTTTGTTACGCATGTCCACGGCACGATCGAGGCACTCCAACAACAGTTGCGTATGCTCCAACAAGAGCTTCATGCTACCCAAGCGGCCACACGCCCCGACCAAGCCGTCCTCCAGTCACTAGCCGAGCGCCTCCAAGAGGCTGCCCACTCGAACCAAGTCTCGACTGCGTCTATGCAAAGAATTGCTGAGTCCCTGATCAACCGTCCCCCCTAGCTCCCGCACGCCTACCTCGCTCCCCTCGAAGTTCAAGGGAAACTCTGATGAAATGAGCCTCGACGATTTTTTAAAGCTCGCCTAGCAACCGTGTTCGGACGTCACCCTGACCATTTCAGGAACGATAAGGACCGAATTTACTTCGCCCTGAACTCCATGGAAGGAGCCCCCGCCAAGATGTTCACTCCATACCTCAACGGGGAACTTGAAGACTCCGATGGGGTCCTCGACGATTACGAGTCATTCCTAGCTGCCCTGGAAAATATTTTTGGCAACCAACTGGAACAAGACGAGGCCTCCGAGAAAATCATGACCTTGAAACAGCACGGAAAAACGATGGCCCAGTATATCACAGAATTCAAGACTTTGCAGAGTAAACTTAACGGATGGGGCGAGCCAGCCCTCACCTCTGCATTCAAGATGGGTCTTTCCCGCGAAGTCAAGGCCGCTATGTGTCCTTATTGGGATACACTCCGAAGACTCAAGGATGTACAGACCAAGGCATCGACGGTTTATGCTAACCTGTCCCGCTTCCCTAACAAAGCGCAAACCAACTTACCCATGAAAAGACCTGCCCTTACCTTGAAGCCATCTCAAGCTGCCTCCTTGCCAAACCCAATGGCAATGGACATTGATTCAATGAAGACCCGAAAGCTCAGTGATGAGGATAAACGCTACCGAAGAGACAATGGTCTCTGCCTCTACTGTGGCAAGCCAGGACATATCGCTCAAGAATGCCCAGCCAAGAGGGTTCGTATTGCCTCTGTGTCTACCGACGTAGACGACCAGGGAAACGAGTCGGCCTAGATCCAAAGACAGACTGGATCCTAGGCCAAATGTTCGCCGCCCAACCTCCCAAACCCCGAGTCTGTCTCCTTGTCCCCATTGCCATCACCCTTTCCGACCGAGACGCCCCAATTTATGTCAAGGCGCTGATCGATTCCGGTGCTCAGGCTTCCTTTGTGGACGCTTCCTTTGTCCAATCTCGCTCCATCACCACCCAGCCCCTTGAACAGAAGATTCTCCTAAACATGGCCGATGGGAACACCAGCACCCATGGCCCCGTCACCGAGTTTATTCAGCTACCGATGTCTATCGGAAGTCATCATGAAACCATCTCCCTTCATGTCACGAAGCTCCAGAGACAACCTGTTGTCTTAGGCGTTGACTGGCTGAAAAAGCACAACCCCTCAATCAACTGGAAAGAGCACATAGTCTCCTTCCGTGATGATCATTGTAATAAAAACTGTTTTTGAACAGTGTCCAGTCTCCTTGCCTAGCTCCCTAGAAAATAATCTTGTATCTTGTCTTGAGGTTGATAACCCCAATCCCAGTATTGACCAGTATTATCTTTTGCCAAATGTACTTGGACGATATCCTAGCCCCTGAGCAAAATGACCTTGCTTCCCAGTCTAGTATCTTGTCACTGTCCGAGATCAGTGCCCCAGAACACCCTGTTGATCCATTATCTTTCCTGCCAGATAATTACAAAGAATTTATCCCATTGTTTAAGGATCGTGAAGCGGGATCCTTGCCTCCGCATCGCCCCTGCGACCATTCTATCCCTCTTGAACCCAATGCCAAGATCCCCTTCGGTCCCTTATACACCTTGTCACAAAAAGAACTTGACGCGCTTAAAAGAGTACCTTGACGACAATTTGAAAAAGGATTTATTCGGCGTTCCGAATCACCAGCAGGTGCCCCTGTCCTGTTTACTCCTAAGAAGGATGGCAAGTCCTTGCGTTTATGTGTCGACTATCGAGCACTCAACAAAATAACGATCAAAAACCGCTGTCCCTTGCCATTGATTTCCGAGACCCTAGACCGACTTCGAACAGCTAAAGTCTTCACCAAGCTGGATCTCAAAGGAGCATATAATTTGATCCGAGTCGCAGCAGGCGAAGAATGGAAGACCGCCTTTCGTACTCGTTATGGTCACTTCGAATACATGGTGATGCCGTTTGGATTGACAAACGCTCCAGCAACCTTTCAAGCCTTCCTGAATGATGTATTACGAGAATGCCTAGATGAGTTTGTAGTGATCTACATCGACGATATTTTGATCTACTCTTCGGATAGAGAATCTCATGAGCGCCATGTACGCCGAGTCCTTGAACTCCTCATGAAAGCCGACCTCCAAGTAGCTCCTGAGAAATGCGAGTTCCATGTATCCACAGTCGAGTTCTTGGGTTATGTGATATCTCCTGAGGGAATATCCATGGACCCTGCTAAAGTTGAGGCCATCCTCTCTTGGCCAACCCCTATCTCGGCCCATGATATCCAAGTGTTCTTAGGCTTCACCAACTTCTATCGGAAGTTTATCGACAGCTTTTCTGATGTGGTATCTCCCATGACAAGACTCCTAAGGAAAAACGTATCCTTCATTTGGGACAAGGCCGCCCAAGATGCCTTTGACGACCTTCGCCAGAGATTTGCCTCCAAGCCGATACTACGCCACTTCGATCCAGAGAAACCGTGTTATCTTGAACCAGACGCATCTAAGAAAGCTGTGGGCGTTGTGTGTAGCCAGCCAGACGAGAATGGCAACCTCCGCCCCATCGGATATTATTCGCGCTCCCTTTCCGGCCCTGAGAAGAACTACCATGTCCACGACACAGAGCTTTTGGCCGCTATCGAAGGACTGGAACAATTCCGCCATTACTTTGCCTACTCAGACTTTCCTGCCACTATCCTCACTGATCATAAGAATCTGGAGTATTTTTCGGAAAAAGATCTCTCAGTGATCGTCAAGTCCGATATGCCGAGCGTCTTTCCAAGTTCAATGTTCGAGTTGTATACCGTCCTGGAGTGCTGAATGGTGCTGCTGACGCCTTGTCCCGCAGGTACCCCTCTGAGGAGGGGGAGAGTCGAGTTCATGAAGCAATCTTGCCAAGAATGGAGTATGTCCTCGCGAATCCAGAGCACGCCACAATCGCAGAAATAATTGATGAAGTGTTGCAAGAACCCGTTGAAGATGAAGATGAAATCCAGAATCCAATGAATCAAGAGCCTCCGGTGCTGGACCTGACAGACCGTATCAAGGCTGCCTATCTTGAAGATGAAGAAACCCGAGATATCATCCAAGCTTTGGAACAAGATCCAACTGTGGAAGAAGACTTTGTTGTGATGGATGGATTGTTGTACTACAAAGGTCGTATCGCAATCCCTGACGACGACTCGATCAAGAAGGATATTTTATCCCATTGTCATGATGATCCCATGTCAGGTCACTTTGGAATCCACAAGACCCATGAGCTGGTTAGCCGTTCATATTCATGGCCCTCTATGAGAATGTTTGTGAAGCGCTTCATCAGTTCGTGTGACACCTGTCAAAGGAACAAATCATCCAAGCATAAACCGTATGGTCTCTATGCACCTGTCCCAGTACCTGAGCTCCCGTGGTCCTCGTTATCCATGGACTTCATCACCCAGCTGCCAAGCTCTGAGGACTTTGACGCAATCCTGGTTATTGTAGACCGCTTTACCAAGATGGCGCGCTTCATCCCCACGAAAGGTACCGTGGGTGCTGAGGGCCTCGCCACTCTCTTCTTACAACATATCGTGTCCAAGTATGGCCTGCCAGACGAAATCATGACCGACCGCGGATCAGTATTCACTGCTGAATATTCCCGACAATTCTTGGACGCCCTTCGTGTCCAGCAAAACATGACCACATCCTATCGACAACAGACGAATGGTCAAGCAGAAAGGACCAATTCCACCTTGGAGCAGTATCTGTTCGCCTTGGGATCTATGGCGAGCAGCCTACGCTAGAGGAGCAGTGCCTGAGGCACGTGCGCCTCACAGTACTTACATTAGAGTTAGCTTCCTGTCTCTCAGGAGGCATGAATAAAAAAACCCAACGTCCCTGGGCCAAGTGGCCAGGCATGTCTTTTTCTCACCGATTCTTATTCTTCCCTTTGCTGACCCCTCTATTGTCACTATGTCTATCCATGTCGAGGCGTCCTTTTAGGGTAAGTTCAATTATATCACATTTTTTTTCGGTGAAGAAGAATTGTCTGGACGTAATGGTCCAAGGACGGGGAATACTCCCGGAAAGATGTTCCCCAATGTGGATCATGTCGACTCATGCAACTGTGCAAGAGTACGCCCAGTCTTACTACAGACAAATGAATAACTTGAAGGGTTGTGTACCCGAGTCACTACAGAAAAAAAAGATCATGAGGTTAAAAAGAACGACCAATCACGAAGTGACACAAAATTGCATGAATGGGGCATTCGACTGAAAATGGGGGCGAATCAGAGGAGGCCATGGTTTGCATGAATGCGCGGCCTCATCTGTCTCCTCATTCGCATAAAAGTAACCCGTCTGCTCATGGTGAAAGGAAAGAAAACATTTTATTCCATCTTTCCCTTGTCACTACAACACACAAACACCTCCTCATTGCCCCACCATGGCCCCTCACACGATCGAGCAGTCGTTCATCGCTACGAGCATCGTCCCCAACGGCTCGTCCAGCAACACCAGAAGATAGGGATCGTTCGCCGAGCTGCGATATGGGCTTAATAGGTCACCCCCATGACTGTCCTGGTAGTCATCGGGTGGATCGTCTGTATAATGAGGAAGCTGATACCACGGCTATGACAGAACCACATATCACATACAACAGCCCCACGCCACAAACCGTTCCTGCGAAACAACCGCCGGCTCCAACCATGCCGTCACGGCAGACAAACCTTCCATCACTAGTGGATGATATGCCCCGACTGGGTATGTGTCGGCAGAAACAGTGGAGTTCCTGGGAAGAGTAAACGAGCAGAAAGCTGTTCTCCAGCGACAGATTGAAGAGTGGGCGACTTATGCCCGTACGCTGGGCAACAGCCCTGATCCAGCAATCTTTCAAGTAGCAGTGAATCATCTCACCAAATTGCATACTCTGCTCGAAGAAAGAGAATACATGCACTTGGATCATTTGCGCTGGTTGCAACTGGTGGCCGCGTATAACAAGTCGAGGAGACATCAACACTTCCCGTAGTGTGTCAAGATAAGACAGAAAAAAAAAAAATATAATATAACATAAAATAAAAAGATGAAGTGTACTAGCGATAACGCTAAAAAAAGTATCAAATGTATCCGAAAGGATAATTGGATATGAGAGACGCTCTATGCAATAAGTGATAAAAGATATGTATACCAGACTGAGAGTACTGTCATCATTATATTTTGGTCGACTATGCGACGTTTCAGACTTACTTGTCATGGTACCATGTCTCGTATGTCACAAAATATATTGAACGTGCTGACTGTAGGAAATATAAAAAAAAACAACAACAACAACATTTGACGCTCCTGCGAAGCACTTCCTGAAATCATCAATACTCCTCAACGTCCGATGTCATCCCCAGTCTCTGCCATTCCTGAATCTGTTCAATCAAGGGCTAATGAGCCAACGGAGAATTTGAACGTCCCCTCTTCCCCTTCGTTCAGTGAATGGGATATGGAGGTGGATAGACACCAAACCAACCTTGGTGGTGGAACCGCAAAAACGAAGGTCTTTCGCAAGGACCACGCCTCAATATAGTCAAACACGACTCTGCGACTGAGATAGCTCGCCTCAAAGACGCTGTCAAGTCACTTGGCGAGAGGCTGAGCAATCTGTACTCCAACGACGGGTACCAAGAGGGCCAAGCGAGACAAGATCTAGATGTCATGATTGCCGTGACTGAAAAAGACTATGAAAAGACCAAAATGATCCTCAAGAAGTTGCAAGATATTGCTGCAGACATTGCATCAGTCGAAGACAGTCCAAAATCGCAGACAGTCGCAGTGTTGGACAACATTCCCAAGCGTGTGGCTAGATACGACGGAAAAAGAAAATGACGGCCAGAACCTTCTTAAGCCAATTTTACCGTCTGCTTACGGCCCACCTGGGCGAGGAACGATTTGAGCGACAATGTGAGCGACTCATGGTGTCCTGCATCGAGGTGGAGCACTTTGCCGTCCAGTTCCAGGAAGGTATTAAGCCATATCCATCCGGCACTAGAGGATGGGAAACCTGCCGTCAAGTCTTCGTAAATGCCTGTTTGACACAAGATCAACGAGATGAAGAAGTGGAACGTCTAACCAAGATCGGAATGCTTGAACGAGACATATCAGAACTTTTGCAATCCGTATTGAAAGAGACTTGCATGTTTACGGTGTAAAGGATGACAATGATATTATCCTCAGTCAACTGGAGAAAGCCATTGGTCCCAATGCCTACAATATCATGCTGACTCGTTATAGCAGCTTCGACCCGAATGCAGCATCCTTCCAGTCTCTATCCTCATTGTTAACTCAATGTAAGAGACTACGCGGTCCTGAAGGATCCGATGTCACCAAGATCTACGATGATCCACCCGCTGAAGGAAAGGGCAACGGCCAACCCTCATCCGTCAAACGCACGACGAGATCTCGAATGAACAACAATCGTTTTACCCCATTCCAGAAAAATAGGAGCTCTCTAACCAATTGGGTAACAAAGGAAATGGCTCATCGCTGTTTTGTGCTAAGTGTGGCGATAACTCGTCACATATAACGAAGGATCACAAGGAATGTACTTACAGACCTTGCCTCAAGATTGGTCACGTTGAAAGTGAATGCCGAATGAAACAAAGGCACGCCGAAGGCAACAAAATTGGTATGCAATCTGTCAAAGAAGTAATTGCTAGTCTCAATGTTAAGACTTACACTGACCAAAATCTACTATGCTCTAAACCTCAGGTCATTAGTCAATCCTACTCGGACAGCAATATGACCCCCCTTGGTCAGACACCGTTTGAACGAAGATTCCTTCAATCTGTCAGGAAGGGTTTAAAAAGAAGAATAGCTCTTCGGCAACGAATAAAAAAAAAAAAAGAATGCCAGTTCTTTTACTCTACCTTCAGAGAACATTCCTGACCTTGCTGCACAAGAGTGTGAAGACCCTAATGATCTTGAAAAACTATTAAGGAAAAAATACTCAGCTTACTATGGACCTCCTGAAATTAAGTTGTCAGCATTTGCAATGCGTGATGATAATGCAGAACAGCGTATTGTTATTACCATTGAATTTGAGAAGTGTCAGTACAATGCACTGATCGATACTGGTGCTACTGTATCCTGTATAAGGCCAGATATCGTGGAAAAGCATGGGAAGGACATTCGGTCCATGAAAGGAACGATTACACTAGCAGATGAAGATACTACAATAGAAAGGATCGGTCAAACAGAACCTATTGAGATCCATTACCAATCATGTATAGTGTTCTCTCCATTCGAAGTAGTGAAGCAAAAGTACCCATTCACAATCGGCATGGACTTGTTCCATCGTATTGGTCTTGGTTTGACTGGACTACCCAATCCTGGTTTGAATGCCTCAGTCCTACCAGAACCGGAGCCGGATCAGCGTCCTTCGCTCATTCCATCTGAACGACCTGAAGAAGAAAGTCAACCGAGCTTTCAGAATGCTAAGAAGGCTTTCTTACAGTCAATCAAAGACGTGATCGAAAAGAATACGCAAATTCCTAAGTCGAGTCACTGTCCCATTCCTGAAATGAAGGTATACCTTCCTGTGTCAAAGGGAACGGTCATCTTCAGACGGCTAGACCATTTGCTCAAAAGCAATTGTCCATTTTTTTGACGAAGCTGTCGAGAAGTGGAAAAAGGACGATGTAATTACAGTCGCCCCTGTTGGTAATGTCCACAATAATACACTAACTCTTGCAGCTAAAAAGATCTGAAGGGTAACAAGACTCTTTGGAGAGTGTGTCTAGATCCACGACCACTCAATAAAAAGAAATACCAGATGATAACTATCCTCTACCTTTAATATCTGACATCATTAACAAGTTGGCAGGTAATGCAATCTACTCGACCATTGATCTTTCTCAGGCGTACCATCGTCTACCAGTACATGAAGAGGATCAACCTTTGACTGCATTTATGCACAGAGGTACGCAATACATGTTCAAGAAAGCTCCATTTGGGTTAAAACCGCTTTCCAGCATATTTCAACGAGGAATGGCTCGTATACTTGGCGATCTTCCGTTCGTCTGCAACTTCATTGATGACATCGTGATTTTCTCAAAGAACAGAGAAGAACACAGTGAGCATGTGCGGATTGTGCTTGACAGGTTAAACAAAGCCAAGCTTATTGTGAATCCCGATAAGTGTCATTTCTACAGTACGCAAATCTCATTGCTCGGGTTTGTGATTGGACTCCATGGGAGGAGTGTGGACCCTACTAAGTTTGTGAATATCGAACACTGGGCACCTCCAACCACGGGAAAGCAAATCCAGTCATATCTCGGGACGTTCAATTTTTTCCGCGAGTATATCCCTTTATTCAGTTCCGTTGCAGCACCGTTAGATGCGTTAAGACATCGAACCGACACGTTCACGTTGGACGCTGAGCAGTTGGAAGCATTTGAGACACTGAAGAAACTTCTATCAGCGGCTCCTGTGCTTGCTTTTGCAGACTTTACTCTACCATTCTATGTGGCAACTGACGCATCGAATGTGGGTATTGGAGTGGTACTTTATCAATTACCTGATGGGCCAAAAATCCAAAGAACATCCGATACATATCATTCATGGCGAGATCCCTTCAAGAAAGAGAAAAAAATATTCTGCGACAGGGAAAGAGCTGCTAGCGATCGTGTTTGCGCTCAATAAGTTCCACTATTACCTTTGGGGCAGACACTTTGATCTCTACACTGATCACCGAGCCCTTGTATTCCTTCATTCGCAGCAAGACATGAATTCCATGATGGTCAATTGGCAAGACACGATCTTGAACTATAACTTTACTGTTCACTATCGGCCTGGTATTCTAAACATTTTGCCTGATGCATTATCTCGTATCTTCCCTGATAAATTCCGGAAGGTTACTCCAGCTTCACTGCCTGCTATTCTTGCTTACGTGCATATCTTGCAAAATGAAGACACCGAGCGTACAATCGTTATGGAAAGTGATCGACAAGATGTACTCCATAGGACTCATGGTATGGGTCATATTGGTACTATTGCTATGGTGAACGCCATTCATAGCGAGGGTCAGACTTGGCCTCACTTGACAAAAGATTGTTCTGATTTTATTAAAAGATGTCGGGAATGTCAACGTACAAATATCGTTCGAAAAGGATACCATCCTTTGAAGGCAATCCATGCAAGCCTGCCTGGCGATCACATTGCCATCGATCTGACTGGTCCGTTCACAACGTCTACAAAAGGCAATGCGTACCTGATGGTTGTTGTGGATGTGTGCACCAGGTTTGTCTTCCTTGAGCCTTTACCGAACAAGAAAAAGGTATCACCGTAGCAGAAAAGCTCTTCAAGCTGTTCTGCACTATTGGTTTCCCGAGAGTTTTACAATCAGACAATGGTCGTGAATTTGTCAATGAAGCTATACGTACCATGACAACTCAAATGAATGTCGATCAACGTCTCATCACGCCGTATCATCCAAGAGCGAACGGGTAGCAGAGAGCCATGTTAAAATAGCCAATAACATGGTGCGGAAGCATATCCAAGAGCGAAGCTCCACATGGGACTCTCACATACCATTCATCCAAATGTCAATGAACACGCGAGTTGTGTCTTTTTACACTCGTCATCACCTTTCTCACTCTTCTTTGCAAGAAAGGCGAATGGATTCAGCAACTACTTGAATGACAAAAGAGCAATTGATGTCCCAAGAAGAGCTGCTCGAACGACTCGAGTATATGAACAAAATAGTATTCCCTGCTATCTCAGGTAAAGCCAAAGCTACACAGGAAAAAAAATGATAGAACGGTTCAACCGAACGGTACTTCACAGCGAGTTCCCGGATGGTGCTAAGGTAATGGTCCTTGACCCTATCCAAGGAGACAAGCTCACCCCTCGGTACGAAGGTCCCTACACTGTTGTCCGCAAAACGGCACAGGGAGCATATGTGTTGAAAGATGGAACGGAGGAAGTTCATCATAGGCAATATGCGCCGTCACAACTGAAGCTGGTTTTGGATGACCTTGACAGTGACCCTGCGTACGAGATAGAAACCATTCTCGAACATGAACCTCACCCAACTATTCCTGGCAAGCTGCAATATTTTTGTTAAATGGAAAGGCTTTTTTACTGAAGACTATAATACATGGGAACCTGAGGAGTCCTTTGTGGAACGAACATGTCTCTCAAGGAATACTGGGACAAGCAGAAAGCGGCACTATCTATGGAGGCTACTCCTAAGAAAACTACCGCTAGGCGTTCCAGTGGCAAAGCTCCGAATAAAAAGTTAACCCCTGCGAGTCGTGTGCAACCAATCCGTGCGCGTGCTGCAAACGCAAACGGAAAAAAAATTTTTTTTTTTTTTTCTCCACCGACTTCTCACCATTTGATCCCGCGTCGTTAATACCTACGAACTCATGCTTCGTTCTCCATAAGGAGGGGGGTTGTTCGCCTTGGGATCTATGGCGAGCAGCCTACGCTAGAGGAGCAGTGCCTGAGGCACGTGCGCCTCACAGTACTTACATTAGAGTTAGCTTCCTGTCTCTCAGGAGGCATGAATAAAAAAACCCAACGTCCCTGGGCCAAGTGGCCAGGCATGTCTTTTTCTCACCGATTCTTATTCTTCCCTTTGCTGACCCCTCTATTGTCACTATGTCTATCCATGTCGAGGCGTCCTTTTAGGGTAAGTTCAATTATATCACAGTATCTACGGTGCTTCCTGAACTATCAGCAAGACAACTGGTCAGAACTATTATATTGGGCAGAGTTTTGTTATAACAACACCTTACATTCATCAATCAACATGACCCCATTCTATGCATACCAAGGATATCATCCCCGCTTCAGCGTCAACATCCCGCGAGTCGCCGCAAGTAATCCTAGAGCAGAAGAACGACTCCAGAATCTCAAGGAGCTTCAAGAGGACCTAAAGTTCCATATTGGGTACGCCCACGAGGCCCATGAACGTAGTGTCAATAGTCGCAATCAAGAACAGCCCCATTATGAACAAGGTGACAAGGTTTGGCTCTTACGTACCAATATTCGTACCAAGAGGCCCTCACCCAAGTTGGACAACGTCCGGCTAGGACCATTCAAGATCCTTGAAGCGGTAGGCTCGCGATCATTCAGATTAGAGCTGCCACGAGAGATGTCGCGTCTCCATCCTGTGTTCCATGTCTCTTTGTTAGAGCCCCATGTGGGAGAATGATCTACAAGACAGGAGAGCGCCCCCACCTCCGCCCGTGGAGATTGATGGCGAAACCGAATATGAGGTCGAGATCATCCTGGATTCAAGGCGTCGCTATGGCCGTTTGCAATATCTGGTCAAATGGTTAGGCCATGATGAACAAACGTGGGAACCGATTGACCATGTACAGCATTGTCCCGATTTAATTCAAGACTTCCATGCAAGGTACCCCGGAAAGCCTCGCGGACCCATTGTCGCGCCTGGAGGCCGCGCCTAAAGAGAGGGAATGTCACGTACCTAGGCGAATGAACCTGTCTATAGGATCCTCATTCCCTAAAGGAATGAGAGAATGAGGAAAAAGAATAGATTGAGACGGAGCTCTGATGAGCTCCGTCCCAAAATACTGAGTGCGCGCTCCGCGCCACTCAGCAGTCACCTCTTGTCCCTCCTCCGACGCGCCGCCTAGAATCCTACACACCGACTGGCCTGGGTCCCCAGTTCTCTGGGCTCCTGCCCCTAGATAGAAACACATAAATAGCCCTTAGATAGACATAGCATCGAACTTCAGTCTGCAATACATATTATCCTTGCCCTATAGAAAAATCTGCCTTGTCTGTCCTTGACACATTCTCAAAGAGACGCACCAAGGTAGCATACTCTTTGACACCACGCCATTTTCTTCCCCTTCACCTCTACTCCTCTTTCCATTGCTCTTTCCATATCCTGTAACAAGGCAAGAGGAATAGGGAAGGAGAAGAACAAGGACAGGGACTAGGACAAAGGCTAGGGACAAGAAGTGAGTTACTAACTGACGTTTATTGAGAAAGAAAGAGAGGAAATAAATACTAGAGAAGATATGTAGAAAAAGGGGTGAACCCTTTCCATGGAGCGCGGCAATGGGGGAAGAAAATTCGTGTCCGTCCGTACAGATCGAAACATTCCAGCAAGGACATTCTCAAAGAGACGCACCAAGGTAGCATACTCTTTGACACTCCCCTCTTAAAAGAGGTCCTTCTCCTTGAGAGTATCTCGGTAATCTTGAATAACATCCTGTGCGTTCTCGAGGTCTTCGAGCGTCTGCCAAGTGCTATCTTTTACCGGGAAACCAACCCATTTGACTAGGAATTTAATTAGACCTTCCTTTGTCTTCTTGTGCTTGACGATTCGCTCCACCTCATAGGGCTGTTCATAGTACTCATCGCTATCGTCAATGAGAGGTTCCTTGTCAGGCCTCAGCTCTTCATTATCCGCAAACTCGTCACTCCTACGAGTAGTAGCCCTGAGCTTGGAGACGTGGAACACAGGATGCAGTCGACTTCTAGGGAGGTAACTGCAACTTGTAGTTCAAGGGACTTGGTTGAGCAATAATTTTGTAAGGTCCTAGGAATGGTCTCCTCAGTTTGTTGACCTTCTTTGTCGCATTTTCCGTGGCGGTTTTGATATCGGTTGCGTCGATATAGACAAGATCGTCTATTTCAAATATGGCCTCGCGTCTGTGGGCATCGTACTGGTCAGAGTACTTTTTGTGACTGTCTTGGATAGCGTCATAAACAATTCGGAATCTCGCTTGGTGTTTCTCCATCTCTTCTTTCACATTAGGTTGTTTGACCACATGAGCTTTTTCCGTCAAGAGTGTCGCTGGTGTTAACGGTACGTGTCCATACATCACTTCGAATGGGCTAAGTCCTGTAGCGGATGACTTGGCAGAATTATGCGCAGACTCGGCATGGATGAGGGAATTCGTCCCAATCATCGTGAGCCCTTATTCGTGTATAAGCGCAGATACTGTTCCAAGGACTGGATGATTCGCTCTGCTTGTCCGTTTGATTGTTGATGTCAGCGGTTGACATGTTCAGACTCGTTCCAAGATGCTCGAAAAGGCTCTTCCAGAATGTACTGGTGAATCTGGTGTCTCGGTCCGACACGATTGACTTGGGAACTCCATAATGTCGGAACACTTGCTGGAAAAATATGTTGGCAACATCCTTGGCGGTGCAACTGGTTTTTGTGGCGACAAACACAGCGGCTTTACTAAACCTGTCCACAAATACTACTATTGCATCATGTCCTGCTTTCGTTTTAGGTAGATGTGTCACCAGGTCCATTGCAATGTGCGTCCAAGGTTTCTCTGGAATGGGTAATGGCTGCAATAGCCCCAGTTCTTTTGTCGTTCTGTGCTTGCTAAGTCGACACTCGTGGCACGAGCTAACATAATTTTGACGGATTGCCACATGCCCGGCCAATAGTATCCTTCAGATAGCCGGACGTATGTCTTGTCAACACCAAGGTGTCCTGCTAACGACGAGTCATGGATTTCCTTCATGATCGTAGACTTTTTCCTCTGGTAGGTTGGGTACACATAATCGCATGTCTTTCTTAAGGTAGAGGAGGTTGTCATGGAGCGTGAACTCGTACGGGTTATTCTTTCCTTGAACTGCTCTAACTCGTTTCAACCAATCGCCAAAATCTTCATCCTCCTCGTAGGCCTCTCTGCAAGCTTCCAAGATTGTGGATCCGATTACTGGTTTTGACTCCATACTGGCTGCATCTTGGTAGTCCGGCCTTCTTGAAAAGAGCATCAGGTACAACATTGAGTGGTCCTTTTTGTATCGTATCACAAAATTATACTCTGCTAGTTTTTCCATCCAGCGAATTTGGCGAGGACTGAGCGTGTTCTTTGTATCCAGATATTTTAGTGATTCATGATCGGTGAAAACAATAAAGGGCTCGGCTGTCGAATGCAGATATACTCGCCATTTTTGGAGTGCATGGACGGCGGCAAGTTGTTCTTTTTCATGGATTGGGTAATTAATCTCTGCAGCGGACAGTTTTTCCTTGATTCGAACGCGACTGGTCGACCGTTCTGCATTAACGCTGCACCAATAGCATATTTCGAGGAGTCGACATGGACTTCAACAGGGAGTTCGGGATTGAAGACAGCCAGGACTGGGGCGTTCATAATTGCCTTTTTCAATTTTTGAACGCACGTTTTGTTCTTTCAACCATCGGAAGGTCACATCTTTTTCAGTAGTTCAGTGAGGGGAGCGGCAATCTTGGCGAGCTTGTGAATGAAGCGTCGGTAGTAGTTGACAAGTCCTAGAAACGATTGGATATCTAGGACACAGCGCAAGGCTGGCCACTCGGCTATTGCCTGGACTTTGGAGGGGTCGACCGATACGCCCTTGCTGGACACGATGTGTCCTAGGAAGCCAACTTCGCTCTTGGCAAATTCGCACTTGGACAGCTTGGCATACAGTCGATGTTCTCGTAATTTGCGCAAGATAATTTCCAAATGAACTAAATGTTGTTCCATGTTCTTGCTGAATATCAATAGATCGTCGAGGTATATGATCACACAACCATCCAGTTCGGTTCGGAAAACTTCGTTCATTAATGTCATGAAGGTGGCAGGAGCATTGGTCAATCCGAATGGCAGCACAAGGAACTCATATAGGCCGTATCTTGTGCGAAAAGCGGTCTTGTGTACGTCGTTTTCGTGAATTCGAACTTGGTGATAACCTGTTCGTAAATCCATTTTGCTAAACACTTCTGCGCCGTTCAGTCGATCAAGCAACTCATCAATTCTTGGTAACGGATAAGTATTCCTGATTGTTTGTTTGTTCAATGCTCTGTAGTCAATGCACATTCTCAAGTCGCCTTCTTTTTTCCGCACAAACAATACAGGAGCACCGTAAGGGGATTGACTAGGTCTAATGAACCCGTGTCGTAGCAGGTCATCAATTTTGTTTTTGAGCTCGTCCATTTCGGCCAAGGAAAGTTGATAGGTAGGCCTAGAGGGGCGGCGTCGATCCAGGAATCAGGTCAATGTGATGGTCTACTGAACGCTCAGGGAGGTAGTTCTTTCGGGAGTTCCTCTGGAAATACATCGCTGTATTTTTCTAGGAGAACTTCTACCTCCGGTCCAAAGGCTGACTTTCGCTTTTTTCTTGTTATCCTCCTCGTTCGATCGCACAATGCACAAGTAGGCTTGGTGTTTTCCAAGGGAACGTTTGAATTGCATTGCGGACAATACTGGTTGGTGTGTCGGTCGGGTGTATCCTTGGATTACAATGTCAGGTTCGACTCGGATGACGTGGTTGGCAAGGTCTAATATTGGTTGCGGTTTACTATGTGCCAGCCAACGTTTGCCCAGGATTGCTTCGAATTTCATGTCGACAACATTGAATTGGATTACTGGGCAAAAATTGTCGGCAAGTCGGAGTCGGATGTGGCAATATTGGGTACAAAGTGTTGGTTGGCCATTGCCAAACGCAACTGTTGTTGGATTTCGCTTTTTGACGTTGCGATATGAAGGCGCTTGACTACCTCGTAATTAATGTAACTTGCGGATGCGCCGCTATCTACCATAATGTCGATAGTATGATCCTTGAAACGACCGGCCACATACATGAGAGGTTCGTCTTCGATTTCTTCTGGTAATTCAGGGTTAACTTCCTGACTGTTGGAATCTGGACATGGACTAGCAGAAAACTTATTCTGGGGACTGGGAGTGAAGGTTGAGTCGTCTGACTCACTACTGGATTCACGGGACACGGCACTACATTCTGCACTTGCAGGGAACTCGGGGCCAAGGCTACTATTGGTATCTTGAACAGGCAGCGGCTCACGTGAACCGACGACATTTAACGGGGTTGGACTGGGAATGGCACTCGCTGAGAACCGGAAACCAACTTTTGGTCTCGGAACTGGGATCAATTGTTAACCCACTTGGATCGACAATTTTAGGCTGGGAGGAGATACGAAGCTCACTTGAGCTGGAGGGACATGATTCTGATTGTTTAGAAATGTCACTCGACGTTTCTGGACAATTTGTGGGTTTAGGGAACACTCCTTCTGGACAATCACCAATAACATTTACGACCGTAGTCCCATATAAAGATCCAGAATTTTTTATTGGGACGGGGCTTTTCCCCGACGCATTCTTTTTCTTTGCCTCACAGTTCTTGGCTTGATGGCCAGGTTGGTGACAATAGAAGCATGCACGATTTTTCCAGTCCGCTTGTTTTTGAGGACTCATCTTGTGCATGTTCATAGCGTCTAGCTCCATCGGTTCTGCTTGGCTATTCGAGGACTCAGGCCTTGCTGGTTCATGTTTGGGTTGTGGTTCCCAAGAATGTTGCTTCCCACGTTGGTACACTCGGTCGAGGCTCTCAGACACTTGAACAATCGTGTACAGGTATAACAGGAACGATGGTTGAGAATGAACTGCCGTTTATTAGAGGGTGGTGAGAGGTATTTATATACTGCTGCACCTTCCCATTTAAAAAAAAAAAATTATCTAATTACTACGGCTCTGGGGAGGGTTCTCTGGTTGTTGGTTAGGTGGGGGCGCGTGAGAAGTATGGTCCGCTTCTCTCACGAAGAGTTCCCTGAACAGGGAGGTGTTGGCCATGTATGCCTCCACGTGTTTGTCCAAAAGTTCGCGTTGCTGATCCTTGCATGTCGTCGAGCGGTCTTTGCGAACTCTTTTTGTATCCACCTGTTCCGGAAAATACATCAGCGCAAGGTCGTTATACTCTGCTCTCCTTTTTTTTTTTTGCTGCATTTCTCATGAGAACACCCCAGCCTTGTCCATGTCAGTGTCGCAAGTCTTTTCGAACCTCATAGCCATGGCTCTTGAGAATGTTAACTCATCCTCGATGGCGAGCATCAACCTTTCGAAAGACAACGGTTTGCGCAGGATGTCGTGTGTCCCTCAAAAGTAATTCCATTGTCTCTCCTTTGCCGACAGTGCCGAGTCGCCTTGCCCCAGTCGTTGGTGCGGTTGTTGCGGGGTCGGCTGCTGTGGCCTGGTCTGGTGCCTGCGCTGGCACTGAGGAGGGTGGTTTGGTCGTCCTTGAGGGTGGAAGGGAGGGCGTCATTGGGACAGGGGAGGGGGGGAGTCGTTGGGGTGGGGGGGCAGGTGTCTTTGGGACGGGGGCAAAGGGCGTCTTTGGGACGGGGGGCAGGTGTCTTTGGGACGGGGGGTCGCTGTCTTTGGGGGTTGACAAGACATACGTCCGGCCATCTGAAGGATGTGTGTGCATGTGTTTTGGTGGTGGTTAGCTCGGGTGGTGAGGTTGATGAGGAGAGAACGACAAAAGAACTGGTTTGTCTATTGCAGCCATTACCCATTCCAGAGAAACCTTGGACGCACATTGCATCTGGACCTGGTGACACATCCTAAAACGAAAGAGGACATGATGCAATTAGTATTGGATGGACAGGTTTTAAAGCCGCTGTGTTTGTCGCCACATTTTTTTTTGAAGTCCAATCCATGTTCTTCCTTGTATTTGTCGACAGTCTCCTTGCAGTGGTCGAGGTTGCGGGCCGGTTCCCATGTTGCGTCCTCGTTGTTGTATCCTTTCCATAAGACGAGAAACTGGTGTTGTCTACATCAACAACAAAGCGGTAGTTGAGAATTCTCTCTACCTCATATTCCTCCTCGCCGTCGATCAACTCAGGGTCTGGATGATTGGGGTGGGGCTCGCTGTCCAAGTTCTTCGGGTGACTCGTGGTAGTGTCGGAACCTGTCCACGTGGAAAACATCATGGATCTTGTAAGTCGGCGGCAACTCAAGACGGAAGGTAACGGGGGAGTGTTGTTCGATGATAGTGAAAGGTCCAATAAATCGAGCAAGTAGCTTCTGAGCTCTGGTCTTAACTCCTCTGTCCTTGGGCAGTCACAAATATTTTCAGCGTTCAGCATAACCTTGTCTCCATACTTTGAAATCATGGTCGCGTCGTCTATGGTCGGAGTTCCACACTTGTCTTTCTTGAGCGAGGCGAATGTTCTCCTGTGTCGTCTTCAATACGTGCTGTTGCTCCTTGACAAAGTCTTCCACGCTTGGCACTGATGATGTTGGTGGTTGTAGCAGTGCGGTTGGAATCGTGGGTGGAAACCGTAGTTCATGAAGAAGAAAGGAGAGAGCCTGTAGTGGGGTTAACAGAGTTGTTGTAAGCAAACTCGGCTGCCGGTAATAAAACGTCCCAGTTGGTCTGCTTGTCGTCCGCGTAAGCCCTTAGTACAGATGACAAGGGTCTGGATAGCCCGTTCGGATTGACCATCCGTCTGCGGGTGGAAAGCGGTCGACAATGCTAATTTAACATCCATGAGGCGGTGAAGTTCCTGCCAAAAGTTACCGAGATAAACTTGCTGTCGCGGTTTGAGATGATCCTGCGAGGCATGCCATGTAGTCGGAAGATATTATTAAAAAATTGTACCAGTATAAATAGACCCTCCCTCCCCCTCTAATAAACAGCAGCTCTTCTGACCCCTTACTGTTGCATGGCAGCAAAGGTATTCTGATTCACCCTGAACCCTGGCCCCTGATAATTTTTTTTTTCACAACGTCCGCTATAACCACTCCCCCCCCCTGAGCCCCCCTCCCCTGACCCCCCTGACCCCTGCCTCCCCCCTCCCAACCACCCCAAACACCAGAACCTTGCCTGCTCTCCTTGATCCCCTTGTTGAAGCCTTATCACGTCTCGATATCACAATGTCCTCCGAAGCCCAACCCTCTGCCCCTTCCTACCGTTACCCCCCATCCTGAGAAGTATCAAGGTAGCCGCGATGGATTCACTGCCCTGACATGGCTCCGCAGTGTGAAGCGATATTTTCTGGCGACGGCCACACCAGATTCAATCAAGACAGTGGTCGCTGCTTCCCTTCTAGGCGATGCAGCAGGACAATGGTTCGACGGTTCCGGTCTCGCCGATGATGCTGACTTTGCCGAGTTTGAGAAAAAATTCAAGTTGGCTTACATCCCCTCCGACTTTGACCAAGTGCTGCGATCAAGACTGGCGACTCTGAAAATGACCACTACTGTTGATGCTCATGTCGCCGAAACCAAGCGCCTCCTTACGGCTCTCCTCGCCGATGCCACCTCGGACTTTACTCGTGCCGAGCTGGAGAAGTTTGCACACGTCTCCTTTTTGGAAGGATGCCCCAAGAACTTACAGCAACTCCTCAGAGCTCTCATGATCACTCAGGTTTTGAATATCTACCAACTCCTCGAGGCAGCCGAGCAGTACGACAGAGTGTACAACTTTACACCAGACAACCCAAGGAATAACCAGTCGGGATTCGTGACAACCCAAGCTTCCGTTGTGGCAGCACAAATGCAGGCTCCAGCATCTGGCCCAACCCCGATGGAGATCGATAATCTTCGAATGGAGATCAATGCCCTCCGACGACACCTCCAAGGCTCAAGCCCCCCTCCCAAAATTAACTGACACCGAAAGGAAAAAGCTCATGGCCAGGGGTGCTTGCTTCAAGTGCCGCCGTGATGGACACCGCGCAAATGAGTGCCCAGGCAAAAATGGCGGTCGGCATGTGAATAACATAGCGACCGATGAGGGGGCACCGGCTCCGCGGAGTCGGGGAAAAGCCTCGAGCGACCGGGATTAGTCCAGGACCCGGCCGCTGCAAGCTCCCCTCCTCCTTGTCTCTGGACAGGGGAGTGCAAGTAGTCTAGAGTTAAGTATTAAAAATACGGAGAATAAAATTGTTTGTACCCACTCCACCTCACTACCCACTCCTCCTATTGAAACTCCCCTATTATGTAAGAAAGACCCTGACCTACCCCCAACCCCTGACCACATGTTTTCGGACCCTCAATCTGACTTTGTCAGTGAGAAGACAAACTCGTGTGCGACGACGGTGGACCTGGACCCACTTGCTCCCTCGTCTTTTAGACTCTCCCTCCAAGGATACAAAAGAAATCAAAAAAAAGCCGAAAAAAAGATTAAGCTTTTGTTCTTTTTGTCTCTCAAGGACGCAGAACGGACTCTGCTGACATTCATTGGCTCTGTGAATGGTCACCCAGCAAAAATATTGATCGACGGTGGTGCTGAAGGTAATGTCATCAGCTACTCTTTCAGAAAGAAACACTCCATTCCCACCACCTCAATCGACCCTATCCCTATTGTCCTCCCAAACGGCTCTGCATCATTCGCGGCGAATGCATGCACTATTCAACTACAACGAGACAAGTATGATGACTTCATCGATGCAATCGAATACAAGTTATCAAAGTACGACTTAATCCTCGGAAAACCTTGGCTCACACGGATCAACCCCGTATCAACTGGCAGACAAACGACTTACACTTCCGACACAATGGCAATAAGGTATTCTGGTGCTGTTCGGAGTCAGACGCCCCATCACTTACCCGTACCACCGATGAATTTGTCTTGAGCCCCATCAACTTCCACTCCATGATGACCCAACCAGGAAGTGAGGTATTTATGGCACTGGTCAACCTCGCTCCCAATGAGGCAGAAAAGAGACACCTCCTGAAGTGACCCCGATCCTGGAAGAGTACTCCGACGTGTTTCCCAAAACACTTCCTGATGGCCTCCCACCGGACAGAGGCGACGAAATGCACATCGAGACTGACCCAACAGCCGACCCCCTGTTCGACCTGTTATTTCGTCTTTCAATTGCCGAACTGGATGAGCTTCGTAAGCAACTTGATGAGCTATTGAAAAAGGGATTCATCAAGCCAAGTACTTCTCCATATGGTGCCCCTGTCCTTTTGTGAAGAAGAAAGAAGGTACATTGCGTATGTGTGTCGACTACCGGGGATTGAACCGTATCACAAAAAGAAAAACAGGCACCCTCTTCCACGCATCGATGAGCTCATTGATAGGATCCGAGACTCCAAGTACTTTACCAAGCTGGATCTAATGTCTGGCTATCACCAACAGCGCATCTATGGCCCTCATACGCACAAGACGGCTTTCCGATGCAGATATGGCCACTTTGAATTTAATGTTATTCCTTTTGGATTGACCAACGCCCCTGCTGCTTTCTCGGCAATGATGCGAAAGGCTATGGACCCACTTCTCGACAAATGCATTGTTATTTATCTTGACGACATTCTAATATTCTCCAAGACAAAAGAAGACCACCTAGAACACATCCGAAAAGTCCTTGAATTACTCCGCAAGAATAGACTTTATGCAAAAGCTCAGCAAATGTTCATTCCTTCAAGAAGAGACCGAGTTCCTCGGCCATATCATCTCCAAGGACGGTATCAAGCCCAACGGTGGTTTGATCAAGGCTATCCAGGAATGGCCTACCCCTGAGAAGCAGAAAAGACGTACAACAGTTCATTGGTCTTGCTCAGTTTTATCAGCAATACATCAAAGGGTTTGCTGACATTGCTCTACCACTAACAGCACTACTCGGAGAAGGAAAACCGTTCAAGTGGGGAGATGAGGAGAACAAGGCTTTCCTCTCGCTCAAAGACGTCATGACTAAAGCACCAGTTCTCATTATTTACGACCCTGATCGCGCAACCATTGTGGAAACTGACGCTTCTGGATTCGCCGTGGCAGCCGTATTACTCCAAAAGGACGATTCAGGACAATGGAGACCAGTTGCCTTCACCTCAAAGAAAATGAACTCTGCCGAACGCAATTATCCAACACATGAACAGGAGCTATTGGCCGTTGTCCATGCACTTAGAACTTGGCGCTATTATTTGGATGGAAAGAAGTTCACTGTCAACACCGATCACGCCACTCTCCGCCACTTTCCAACCCAGCCCAAACTCACCAAAAGACAGGCCCGATGGATGGAGCTATTACAAGAGTATGATTTCCAATTCCGCTATAAGCGTGGAGCCGACAACATTGTTCCTGATGCTCTATCACGACGCCCCGATCTAAAAAAATGACCCGCCCCCTGTACAATTAATTCAGTGGAGGTCTCGCTTGACCCAGGTATTAGGCAGCGCCTGATGAGAAGGCTATATGACCGATCCTTGTCTGAAGTCGATCTATGAAAGCTGCCTCCAGGGAAGTCCACCCCCCCACGCTACCATCTGAAGAAGGATTTGCTTTATGTTTTACGCCGGGGTGACACCTTGCTATGTATTCCTCGCAAAGCTGACATTCGTCTCGATCTATTGCATGATGCCCACGACTCTGCCATAGCAGGACACTTGGGATTCGACAAGACATATGACAAGATAAGAAGGATTGCCTTCTGGCCCAAGATCGCGAGGGACACCAGGCTTTATGTGCAATCGTGTGAGAGCTGTCAGCGCAATAAGCCTAGCAACCATCGACCAGTAGGACTACTCCAACCCTTGACAGTACCCGGACAACGATGGGAAACCGTGACAATGGACTTTGCAGTTAATCTACCCAAGACTCCTCGAGGATATGACGCAATCGCAGTATTTGTTGATAAATTGTCGAAGCAAGTCCACTTTGCCCCTTGTAAGACTACGGATACAGCAGCCGACACTGCAAGGATATTTTTCGACAATATATTCAGACTACACGGGATGCCTACGACCATTGTCTCAGACCGCGACACCAAGTTCTGCAGTCACTTCTGGCAGGAACTGCACAAGCTCATGAATGTTAAGTTGGCTATGTCGACAGCTTTCCACCCCCAGACAGATGGACAGTCGGAGCGAGCAATTGGGGACACTCTCATCAATACTACGAGCATTTGTCGATCAAAAAAAGCAGACCAACTGGGACCTCTTTTTGTCTGCTGCCGAATTTTGCATACAACAACTCGGTCAACCCTACCACTGGATACTCGCCCTTCTTCTTGACCATGGGCTACCACCCTAGACTCCCCTCATCTCTTCTCCAACCTACGGAAACCAGTGTACCAAGTGTGGATGACTTTGTCAACGCTCAGTCCTCCAGCCTCCAAATAGCCCAGGAAAATATCCGTTTGGCACAAGAGAACCAGGAGTGGAATGCAAATACAAAGCGTGTGGACCATGACTACAAAGTTGGTGATATGATCATGCTGAACGCAGAGAACATCACCATCCCAGCATACAGCACAAGATCATCGAAAAAAGCTGCAACAGCGCTTTATTGGACCATTCCCCTCCTGGAAAAGCACTCACCTGTTACTTTCAAGGTTGAACTGCCTCCTGCCATGAAAATCCACGATGATCTTCTTCCATGTGGACAGGTTCAGACACTACCACCCTTCACCAGAGGACCTTGGAGCTAGGACTCCTCCACGACCTGACCCCGAGATAGTCGACGGCGAAGAGGAGTACGAGGTAGAAGAAGTGTTGGAGTACCGAAGGCACAGGAGGCAACACCAATTCCTAGTTCGCTGGAAGGGATACACTAGAGAAGACGATACCTGGGAACCAGTCAAGAACCTAGAGCATTGCCCCGATCTAGTAGAAAAATTTAAAAAAGATAATGGGTTGGATTTTTAAAAGGGAAAGGTGTACCAGTATAAATAGACCCTCCCTCCCCCTCTAATAAACAGCAGCTCTTCTGACCCCTTACTGTTGCACAAAGACTTTGAGCGTGTTTGTTCTTTCATTCCTTCACAGTTCGACATCTTCATCTGCTCTGAGACTTGGTTCTTGGATCATTCCTTTTATTCTTCCCACCCACTCTTCCTTTGCTCCTCTCCCCTTCCTCCGGCCCCTGCAGCTGGTCACCGCCATGGTGGTCTTCTCTGCATTGTGTCACCCCTTGTTCGTCGCCATATATCCTTTTCTGTTACGTCCCATTCCATTGATCTTTCCCTCCTTGGTTCCACCTTCCGTTCCCTCTATCTGCCACCTTCTCTTCCCATCGCCGACTTTGAATCCTTTTTCATCCGCCCATCTCTTGTTCTACTTCTTCCCCTGGTCTTCCTGATGTTATTCTTGGCGACCTCAATGTGCGTCTCGACTCTTTGTCTGGTCGTGGTTTCTCGTGGAGGCCCTTCAGATCGAGTTGAGTGTGTGTCGAGGGTCATGAGATCTGGTTGTTATTTCCTTAACCTCCCTTCTCCTGGCACCGCCAAGAATCACCACGCACTGGTCCGCTGCCGTCAAGACTTCAGTTGGTCTTATGTTGATTCGTCTCCATATACCACGTCTGACCACAAGATGATGGACTGCGTCCTAGAGCTTCGTGCTCCTATGGATGTGTCCCCGACTCAAGAGGCCCGCAGGTTCAACCTGAAATATCTCGTGCACGCCCGCGTTCGCTCAGACCTATGCAACAGCTTTGATGCTTGCGCTGAGGACTTTGCCGATTACAGTAGTCACGTTCTTCACCGCGTTGAGGAACTGTCTACGGCTGGTGGGCTTGATGTTATTTCTTTGGTTGATCGCCAGCGCTTGGTCGACGACTTGGATGAATCTATTGTTAGTGCCATTCATGTTGCCGCCGAGGAGGTGTGTGGTTCGTATGTTCCGTCCGTGATGCGCGCTTCTGCTGATCGACTCTGGGATGATATCTCAGATGCTCCTTCGTTGGCTGACGCTGTCCGTACTTTCAAACGAGCTTGCCGCACAAAGACTGTTACCCTGACGTCTCGAGATCCTTCGATCACTCCTGCTGAGGATGCTGTGAACCACTTTTCTGGTGTGTTTCGGCAGACTCGCGACGAGTTGCTTCCCCTCCTGTCTCACCTTATCGTGGAGTCTCTTTCACAAATGAGATCCTGTGGTCTGACGACTTTGGTCTGACGACTTTGATTCGGTTTTGGAGAAAGTATCGAGCTCATGTTGCAGGGGGAGAGGATGGTGTTCATATTCGCCTTCTTCGAGCCCTTATTGGTTCTAGTCTTCCGTTTCGGACTATTGAGTTGTTCCGGTTGTGTTGTCTACTCGGTGTGACACCTGCCTCATGGAACCGCTCGGTAATCTTCCCCATCCCCCAAGGGTGAGGAGACAACTATCAACAAGTTCAGACCCATTTCACTTACTGTGATGATGCGTCGGTCCTTTGAGAGGTTGTTGATTCGGTTCTTCGAACGCTCCCCAGCGTTCCGCTTGCATTCGACTCAGGCTGGCTTTTCGACGTGGGTTCTCCACGTTGACGCACGCTCTGACGGCCCACGAAGCTGCCATTCTCGGTCACCGTTGTAGGGTGTTTTACGACTTTGCTCAGGCGTATGACACTGTCCCTGTCCCACTCTTGCTTTCCAAGCTCGAGTCCAGGGGTGCTTCGACCCAGATTCTAGCTTTGGTTGATTCCCTCTTCCTGGGGACTTCTTCCAAGATCGTGGTGAATGGGCGGCAGACGAGATCGATAGACTTGACCCGTGGTCTTTTTTCCAAGGGTCTCTTCTTGTCTCCTCTGTTGTTCGACGTCTTTATTGACGACCTTGCCTCCCTCTTGCATCAAGATACAGTGCCAAATAGCTGCCTCCCGCGATCGCTTCTGTTTGCTGACGATATCACGGCCTCGTCCGAGTTTCCGTCTGACTTACAGGTTTCGACCAACAAGCTTGCTACCTGGTCTCACGACAATGGCATGCAGTTGAATCTCTCCAAGTGTGGCGCTGTTGGCTTTGGCCCTCATGAACCCACTCCGATCATTCCTGGTCATGGAGAGATTCCCCGTGTTGACCGCTATACATATCTTGGATTCCCATTCGAGAAGTTAGGCATCAACTGGGAGGCTCACCTCGAGTCTACTGTTGCAAAGGCTACCTCGACTTTGGACATTTGTGTTCGTCGTGGAAGTCTTTGGCCTGCTGGTCTTCGCCTTGCCTTTTATCGCACCTTTGTTCGTTCTCAAATGGACTATGGTGCCGGCTTGGCCTATCGTTGGCTCATGAA
Organism: Mortierella sp. BCC40632; assembly: GCA_011634665.1. Taxonomy (NCBI): domain Eukaryota; kingdom Fungi; phylum Mortierellomycota; class Mortierellomycetes; order Mortierellales; family Mortierellaceae; genus Mortierella; species Mortierella sp. BCC40632. The sequence continues at coordinate 1,160,810 of WAEK01000005.1, forward strand.
CTCGCCTGGTCGCAATGCTAGCACTCCGGCCCCGTTCCCCTTTGTCCACAAGAATGATACTTCGCGGTTCCAGTATCTCCTCCCGGTCCAGGCTGTACAAGATCGTGCACTTTGCTGGATCACAGAGCACAACATTGGACTTGTCGCCATGCACTCCATGCTGGCTATTCCTGTTGTAACGCGTCGCTTTTCGGACTTGGCCTGTCTTTTTGACTCGCCACTTCCAGAAAAATGCACCACTCTAATCCTGCTGCACACATCTGTGGCCGCATTTGGTTCACTCGTCGCCCTCACGATCGCATCTTGCCCCATGCCACTCGTCACCCGGATTATTCCCAGTGGTTGAGTGTCAAGAGAAGCATCGAGTCTTTGGACCCATTGCCACCTGGATTGACCCATGAGAGTACAGGGTACCCCCTCTCCGGTTATTCCTGAGGAACAAGTTTTATGCAGACGTTTGTTCTCTGAATCTTGTCATGCCCCGCCAGTTTGTCCCAGAGATATAAAAAGCGACTTAGTGGCAGTTGCTACTTTTTTCTTTTTTAAATTCTCTTCGTCTCCGCAAGAATGCTATCGCTTGGAGTCTGAATCACTTTGCTGCTGGCTCAGATTGCTCTATAGAAAGTGTAAGCAGAGATTCTCTCGTCGCCATGTCAAGGAGTGCTTCGACGCTGACCTCTGTTTGGGGGTGGAGTTGATAAAAAGTTGCTACTTTGTGAGATGGGTGATGGCGAGGTGGGTGATGGCGGGGTGGAGTTGATGGGTGATGGTGAGATGGGTGATGGCGAGGCGGGTGGGCGGATGGGGGGTGGAGTTGATGGGCGATGGTGAGATGGGTGGGAGGTGGAGCCGATGGCGGGGTGCGGGGCGATGGCGGGGTGGAGTTGATGGGTGATGGTGAGATGGGTGATGGCGAGGTGGGTCACTGGTAGGCTTTCTTTGAACGAAAACTGGCCATCCTGTTCAATATTTTATTCAATGGGCAGAAATTTTTGCGTTCAAGTAGCGTTCAAAACGAAATTCTGGATGGGTGGTGATGAGGTGGAGCTCTAGCCGAATGGGTGATGACGAGACGAGATGGGTAAGACAAGATGGAGCTACCAGGTGGTGGTGAGATGGAGCTGCTGCTGGGTAATGGTGAGGTGGAGCCGATGACCGATGGCGAGATGGGTGATGGCGAGGTAGGTGTAGGCTTGCTCGTTGAACGCAAAGTTGGCTATTCAATTCAATATTTATTCAATGGGCAGAAATTTTTGCGTTCAAGTAGCGTTCAAAACGAAATTCTGGATGGGTGATGATGACGAGGTGGAGCTCTAGCTGAATGGGTGATGACGAGATGGGTAATGACGAGATGGAGCTACTGGGTGGTGGTGAGATGGAGCTGCTGGGTAATGGTGAGGTGGAGTTGATGGGTAATGGCGAGGTGTGAACGGGGTGAGCTGATGGGTGATGATGGCAAGGTAGGTGATGATGAGGTGGTGCCAAATGTTAGGGTAAGTGGGCTTATTTCGCCTGCAAAACGAGCCTTAGCCAGCGAAATAAGCCTTAGCAGGTCAAATAAGCCTTAGCAGGTCAAATAAGCCTTAGCAGGTCAAATAAGCCTTAGCCAGCGAAATAAGCCTTAGCTGGTCAAGTAAGCCTTAGCCGATCAAGTAAGCCTTAGCCGGCGAAATAAGCCTTAGCGGCAGCGATTCAAGCCTTGTCTGTACGCCTGCCTTCGGAATCGACCACATCAGAGGTGACCATGATAAAAAAAAAAAAAAAAAAAAAACTCAGGCCTTGCTGATCCATGTCTTTTTTCTTTTGAGCCAAAAAGGATGATCCCAACCTCCACCACACACACACACTCCCTCCCCCTCAAAAAAAAAAAAAAAAAAAAAAAAAAGAAAAGAAAAAAATTACAGCACAGGGTATTCCCATGTGGTCCCCCACCATAGTACTGACCCTGCCATCAGGAGTTTATCTGCGCAGATCGAACGGGATGCGGAGCTTTCTCCTGTGTATGGCCGTAATTCAGAAATATAGATGTTTTGTCTTTACTTGTAGCCAAACTCTGGAAAAAGGCTTGCCTCGTATCCAGAACCCACACCCTCTCTCTCTCCAGTCTGAGTCTTCGCTCGGTCTTGGTCAAGGAAGATTGATGATAGGGTTTTCCTACTTGACCCAGTTAGCAGCCTCCTACCCCCTTCCTCTTCTGATACCCTCCTCTTCTCTTCCCCTCTTCCACATCTGGTGCCCTCCTCTCTCATCCATCTGATGCCTTCCACTCCTCCACTCCCCTCCTCCTCTCCCACTCCCTCCTCCCTCCCTCCTCCCTCCCTCCTCCCTCCCCCCCCCCCTCCCTTTCTCCCTACATTACTCTGCAACTTTTTTTCTTTACAAAGACAATGATCTCTCTCTCTGATCTTCACGCAGCAAGCTAATCATCAGAAAGGATAAAAAAAAAAGAAGAATGGTATGTCGAAACATACAAATCTGTAGAACAATGGGCTTAATCTCAGCAGCTCGTAGCAACAAGGCTACTCGACTGCTTACAATACCCTGTTCAATTAAAGTCGTCTGCAATGGATTTATCTCTTCCAATCCAATATTTGAAATTAACATTAGCAGGTGCCTCACACAGCCTTTCCGCCATGCAAGACCTCCCCACGTAGTATGACTCGGGGCCCGAAGACCTATTCGTATTCAACTAGATATCGGAAAAGGCGGTAATCGTCGCGTTCTAGCACGGATTCTGACTTAGAGGCGTTCAGCCATAATCCAACGGATGATAGCTTCGGGTCATTGCCTGCTCAGGCAGACCCAAATACCAATTATCCGAATGAAGTGTTCCTCTCGTACTAACTTCAATTACTATTGCAACAACACTTCATCAGTAGGGTAAAACTAACCTGTCTCACGACGGTCTAAACCCAGCTCACGTTCCCTATTAGTGGGTGAACAATCCAACGCTTACTGAATTCTGCTTCAGTATGATAGGAAGAGCCGACATCGAAGGATCAAAAAGCAACGTCGCTATGAACGCTTGGCTGCCACAAGCCAGTTATTCTACTCTATTATAAATTATTCTCTACATTTTATAAAAACTTACTGGATACCTTCGGACACTCTTGATCGGAAAAATGTGTATCAAAAGGTCTATCGAGAGGGTTTAAATAGAAGTCAAGAAAGCTGCGCACCATCGGTAAGGTACTCACGGCCATACTGCGCATTGAACTGCGGAATATCTCCTTGAGAGCATCTGAGTTACGCCACCAGACCAAATAACTATCGCCACCATGTCGGGGAACAAAAATTATGCCGACTGAATATACGACAAGCTCCGACTGCCGCAGCAACATGTATAAAAAGAGGGTTGAAATCCTCGAAAAACTGCACTAATCTCCTCCTCATCTGCTCTTCTGATTTTTCACTGATAACTGATAGAACCCAAGATATCGTCTCGGCAAGAGATCTTAAAGCCTCATTTATGTCTAAAGAGCATATTGCCCAAGCTTTGTTTAGCGAAATTTGAGAGGCTCAGATGGAGAACAATACACCAGATCCTACTGATCCAGGAATAAATTAATGAAGAGCGACAGACTACATCAACGCAATGGTCATGATATCTCCCATCCACACGATTTCAGCCTACTGTTGTCCTCCTTTTGATCAGTCAGTGACATCATATAAGGGAAAGAGGTCAAAGTCGTTTCCCTTCGTCAGTCGCAAATCACATAGTAAACCCGCAAAAATTGGAAGCAAGTTTGCATCCAAAACCAACGAAGGGATAAGAGAAAGAGATCAGAGATCAATAAGGATGAAATTTAGCCTTCAAATCTTTCATTCATCCTTCTGTCCGATTACTACCTTTTTTCCTCTCATTCGCTGTTCATCCTCCTCTTTTGTCGTAATCCCCCCATAACCAACAGTCCAAACATTTCAGTCCGCCGTTGTCCTCCATTAGTTAGTGGCACACAAGAGAAATTCAGTGGCACACAAGAGAATTTGGTCAGGGGCACACAAGAGAGAGGCCACTGCTGTTCTCCGGCAGTACTCTGGCAGTACTCCAGCCTGACGCTGTTTCCCCTCACACCTGGCACCCTTTTCCCTCCCTCTGAGTCCCTCACTTCTGTACTCCGACTGACTGCCGAAAAATTCAGCTCAAACTGTCCCTGTCTATTTTCTTTCCTCAGCTCCTTCCTCGTATCCTTGTCGCCTTTCTCGCTTCAAACGCTGCTCAAGCTGACACTTCACTTGTCGTAGTTATTCATGCTTGTCACTGTTCAATACTCTTCTTTCACTCTTCAAACACGCTCCTTTCACGCGTCAAACACGTCCCTCTTGCTTGTCGCTTTCTTCCCTCCTACCTGTCGCTATTTTCTTTCTTGCCTACATTGCCATTCAAAAGACTTAACAGGTAATTTTCAGCCCGCTACAACTCTCTTTCACAACTTCGCCAACCGACTCCTCACGCAACCCTCAGTACTAAACAACTGTTCAATTCAATTTTTAGTCTGATCAGTCAGAGTTTTTTATGAAAGGATTACTGTTGTAACGGGAGCATTATCATGGTTAATGCTTGAATCATTGAAGTGTGGAGATATTCTCCTATCTTTCCCATAATCGTTGAAAGGGGGTAAGAAGTAGTCTTGCCTCTTGTGCAGGGGTGATTCTCTTTAAATGAGCCACCCGCATGATCATGGGTGGAGGGAGACATGTTGTGAATGACATTCTACCAATTCTCATTCGGGGTTGCTGCAACTGAATCGGTACACCTGAAGTGGCTGTTGAATGAGATGATGAAAAGTGGTGAGCGTCCGATGAAGGTGTCGTTATGGGTTTTTCACCTATCAGCACAAATGAGCCTTTGAACCCCGTTAACTGAGCTTTTGGTGTACACGGAGCGGCGGCATCACAGACATCTGCCCAAAGTCCCTGCTCCAGCTGGGCGCGTTCCGAGGATTCACTTGAAAAAAAAGTCTTTGCAGGAGTAGTCGTAGTTATGGTTTTGATTCCAAAGTTTTCCGGATTCGGTATTTCGCCAGGATAAGGATGGGTCTGACTATATGAAAGCTCGCCACACTGGGCCAAAGTCCGCAATATTTTTCTCACTTTTCCCTCTATCGGATCCAAGCCTGCTTGTGAAGTAGGCCTCTGCATGTTACTCCAGTCAGAACCGGAAACTGAAGTCGCACCTTGTGAGAGGGTGGAAACTTGGGCCATCTTCTGTCTTTCCTTGTTCATTGTCGTTGATATGGATCGCCATCCCTTGGCAAGGCCGAGTAATGCCCACATGGAGTTCTGAGCCCGATTGCCCTCGATCCTACATTGCATCACCACATTACCATCTGATACCACGAAGTCAATCATGATATCGAGATGCCATTGTCTTGAGCCACATCCAGAAGTGCAGAATGTTCCTTTGTAATTGTTTGAGCATTCGGCACAAATAGCTCGAATGCGTGCGACATCAATTCTTTTCACCTTACAAATATGTCGCGTTTTTTCTGAGTAACCTGGTAACTTCAAATACTGGGCATTCTTGACATCGGCAAGGTAGTGAAAGGGGCCTTTCATCAATGAAGTGTAACTCTCTGGACCCTCGAAATCACAAACCAGAAACCCGAGTGGATCAAAGTTGTTGGCGGCCTGTTGCTGAGAAGAATGCATCGATTGGGATTGAATTGAGAGTGCCATGGGCGGCAATTTGGGGGGTCGTCCTAACTCCTGTCTCTGTTGCCGACTGACCCCTTGGGCCTCCATCTTTTGACGGCTATTTTTGGCGGTTTCTGAGAGACTTGCCGAGACTGATCTTTGTCGTTTATTATCCGAGGGCCCAGCCAATGCAAAAGGTTTACTCTCTTCTGGAAATGCTGCTTGTCGCGGTGTGGTCGCATCCTGTGAGATGGGCTGGGGTTGGAGATATTTGTTTTCCATGTTCCCGGAGTTCGTATTGGCAATTTCCATATCAGAGAACAATGTGTGTTGTGCTTTCAACCTATATTCAAAAAAGAAATTGCTTAGTCCCATAATAGGAGGTAGAAGCAAAGGCTGCAAAGCTGTAAGAGTAGCATGAATCATGAATACTCACGATCGTAGATCTTTCAGGGCTACATCCATGATGTCTAAAATAACGATTGGATCCTCTTGCCGATATCCAAGTACATCCATGCTTAACTCGATGACGTTATTTCGGTCAAGTTTTACAAGGAGGTTCTTCAGATACAGATAAGATCCAGGTCGAATATCCAATTTGGATGCTACTGCTGAATAATAGCCCCATAATGTGACAACAATATTGTATCGCCCTTTTGGAGCACCTTGATCATCCCTGTATGGCAGAAGTTCGTTTTCTGTGTAGTCCAGCATGATCATAGTAGTGAAGCGGCTGTCCTTGCCCCTTCTCACATAGCAGACCTAATGAGAGGCAAGAGATAAACATGTCAGGTATCTGTTGCTGTTGGATAGGTATCACACAAATGGTGTCCCTCTTGCCTCGAATAATGGGTAATAGTTTTCGTAAGACTCGACTAGCCTATACAAGAATCTATCAATTTTACCTCGCCAACAAAGTCGCAAAATTTTCTAATCGCAAGCTGACTAATGGTGCGAAGTTTGGACGCCGACCGATTGAGTTGATGATGGGCAGACATGGAAGATATTGCTTGACAGTGGGCGACGAAAGAGTTGAGGGGGATGATGAGAGACGGGAGGAGAGGGGTTAAAAAGAAAAGAGAACACGAGGTGGTCGATGGGGTGGAAAGCAATCCATTTCAACCATTCTTTTTGTGAAAGCCACACACAGTTTGTGTTTCATAACCCGTACGCATCTCATGCTCTTTGCCATGCTCTTTGAAAAGAGAGTGGAGCCGTGATAAAGTGGTTCATGCGGCCCTACTCTGCGCAAGACGACTAGAGTAATGATCAAACGAGGAGAGTCGGGTAGAGGGTTGACTAAATTGATGTAAATTGGCAAGATCTCATTGGTCTAAAAGACCATGCAACAATGGCGTACCGTGGTTTGGCCATATTTGCTGTGAATGAGATCTTTGAGGTTAACAGTGGTATCATGGCTTGAGGCATTGCGAGGCACACAGGAGAGTTGTCAGGGGCACACAAAGAGGTTGACAACATCCTTACCCTCTGTGTCCTTCCTTTTCACACACCCTGTTGCTTTACGCCTGCTGGCTGTATTTGTTTTTTCACTTTGTCATAATCATGCGCCCGCCTCTATGCCTTCTGTGTTATTCCTTTTCACACCTCTTCTCATGCATATTGCTTTACGCCCTTTGTGTCGTTCCTTTTCACTCTCAGCATGCATAATCCTCTGAGTCCCTCTGTTTATACTTTTCACACCCCTTTCATGTTGTCGCTTTACGCCCCCGTGTCTTTGTCCTCTGCGCCCTCTCAAAAGAGAGTGACAAAGATGGCTATTGAGTCCCTCAATAAACACATCCAATTCAGACCCTCAATTAATCTAGCCCATAGGTTAAGAGTCATGCCCACAAGGCCGCCTTGAATCGACATCCAACTGCGGAAAAATTGATATTGACCAAACGCAGCACCTCTCCTGAAAGAATCATGCAAAGGGCGTGTGTCTTCAGCGATGGTGTCTTGCTCTCTGTTTTTAAATCTCGCTGAATCCAAAAAACATGGATGTAGTTGACTTGTGTGTTTGCTCTTCTGTCGAAACGAAGCCGCAAGTTCTTCACAACACACCCGTTCAAGTCAATGATAGATGATCGACAAAACTAATTTAAAGCATCAAATTCAGTAGCCAGCAGGATAACTTTTTATAGACTGTTCTGGGTTATTTTGTAGACAAGATCCTTGATATGTCCTTCAACGGACAAAAGAATTCGGTCTTTTTCTGTGGGGTGATTATTGCAGGCTGTTTTAAGATTCTCAATGACGTGATTTAGCGTGTGTCTTTTTCTTTTCTTGCCGGTCGAGAACAAAGCGTCAACATCGGGGCACTCGCTGGCTTTCATCATGGTCGATGGTCCAATGTTATGATTGTGTGCGAATCCGGCATCGCTTCTACCATATAAAGATACTCTCCACTTCGACGAATCATTCTCCTGTGGGACGAGGACGATCCTCCATGGACAGTTGGTCTTTTCCCATTTGAATTTTAGGTTTCGGCTTGCGATGGTGCCCTTTCTAATACGCCGCAATTCGTTCTTCCTTATCGTAGCCTCATTTGTTCCAGAGAACGAGCATCTGAAATCAACTTGAGAAAAAAAGAAAAAAAAAAAGAGCAATTTCCATGTAAGCAAATCGATAAAAGAGGAATGAGATGTGGATACATTTTTGAACAGCAATCGTACCTCGCTTCTCTTTATCGCTACCCAAGTCAATATTTGTTGTCTGTCGAAAGATTGGAAATTGATGGTGGTTCGCGAAGCCATAAATCTCCTGGAAGGCGTCCTTCAGGTTGCTGTAAACAGTTCCCCTGAAATCGTGGTCGATAGGAGGAGAGCCAGAATTTGCCAAGGCTCTTCTTTGAGTATCAGAAAGAGCGATATAATCAGTCGTGTTGCTGTTGCTGATTTCCTCATCTTGGATATTAGCGAGGTCTTCTGAAATAATAGCAGAGGTGCAGTTGTTGTCTGAGTCCAAAGTGGTACGATTCGACTCTAGTAGAGTAGTTGGCGATTTGCTGACATTTTGATCGACATCTGGGAAGGCAAGTGGTGCACCAAACGTAGCTACTGAAGGCGACGACGAGGGATCCGTTGCTAGTGGCTGTGTTATGAATAGTTGAGACGATTAGATGAGATGATGGTTGGCTAAACATAGTTGACAACCTCAAAAGATAAAAGGAGTGAGAGACAATACCTCTTGGCTTGCCAAACGGAGAAGATGATAACGTTGTTGCTGGCAGTTCTCTTCAGCCCAAAGGGGAGTTCTATCATCGAAAGCCCGTTGAATCGCATTTATGGCAATGACTCCACACGAACCACTGCCAACGCCCTGCTTAGGAATGACGCATTTTACTGTTGGCCAGCTACGAGGATCCATGTCATCTCTGCCACAGGCGTGAAGCGTCATGGCGACGAAATCCTTTAGTTTGGTGATCCTTGCAACAGGTAGGTCATTTTTAATAGAGTCTCCAATGATGAGCTGTGAAGTTTGAAGGTTGAAGCGGAAAAAAGTCCAGTGATCGGGCTCGCAGTCGCAGGGGTCAGTGTGGTGACAAGGGCCGTTGTTGCAGACGCAGTGATCGTCACAAGGACAGTTCTTCTTGTTACGACAGCGCTTCTTGCAAGGACAGCCTTTCTCATCCTTGCAGTCCTCCACTCTCATTGGGAATATTCCAAGAATGTCGGTAAGATTGTCGATACTAATTTGGTGCTCGTAGTGCATGGCCAATGGAGGTCGAGTGCTGACAACCCTGTTGCAAAGTTCAATAGGAATCATCCAAAAGTTACCACTGACATTGTACTTCGAGTCAAGTGCATCGAGACATGCTTGGAGGCCCTCATCGTCAATCCATGTCTCGTTGGAAAAAGACGTTGTTGCCAGGATAGATAGATGAGTTGACGCTAATTTCCTCGAGGAGAGGCAGTGACGAGTATTCTTAAGCTCCTCAAGTAGTTGGGCGGTAAAGAGTGGATCCTGATCCTTGGCAACTGATGACACCCAAATGAGAAAGTCGTTGAACTGCTCTTGATATTGGTCCACAACGTAATACACATACTGGAGAAATGCTAAGCTCTCGAGGGGAAAGGCTACACGATCATTGTACTGGAGTGAAAAGGCCTTTGTAGAGCTAAGCGATAGTGACGAGAGTTGGGGGAGAAACTCGGATACATCGTCCCTGGAGGGGAGTTGTTGCTGTAAAAGAACAAGTTCAGGTCGAACGATCGTGAAGGGAGCGGTTGACTCTACCGCAACTTTGGGATTGGAGTCAAACGACGGAGGGAGTTTTAGACAGGCCACGTCTGGTAGAGTTAAACTTTCTCTCCAGCGTGCAGAGAAACAATCGACTTGAGTCCAGTCGACTTGATTGGGAGAGAGGGTGAAATTGTCGGCCATGGAGAGAACACTAATGAGAGAGATCGGGGAGGAAGAGGGAAATGAAAGTAAAGGATGATCTCGAGCATTTTTATCTTATTTGCCGACTCTCTTGTGTGCCCCCGATATTCTCTTGTGTGCCCCAGACTTTCTTGTGGCTAGCAAAGTCGAATATCATGAAGACTTTAGCCTATTATCCGAGGGGCCAGGACCATATATGTGTAACCTTCTTTACTCGAAAATCCAGAAAAAATACCCGCTAAATAAATTCAGCTCTCCACACTACAGAGTACTACATCTTCGGTGGGAGAGACAGGAAAACAACTAAAAGAAAACTAAGGGAGGAAATAACGAGGGTGGGAGCTATATGGTCCTGGCCCCTCGGATAATAGGCTAAAAGTCTTCATGATATTCGACTTTGCTAGCCATTATCCATTTGGGGCCAGGACCATATATGTGGATCCAGAGCGGAATTTATGGCAAAATCATCGACGTGAAATTGGTTGAAGTAGCTGTGTTCAACCGATAGAACTTGTCGAAAAGTACAGAGGACGACCAATTCCCGTGTACGACAACGTCGTCCACTCTAGCACCCTGTCTGATTGCAGCCGTGGAACCAATTGCTCTTGCTTTTAGGGAGCTTGGCATTCTTGGGAAGATTTAGCTTGCGTGTAATCGAAGCGATGTGGTTGCTGATGCGTTCAGAACCGACTGGTTTGTCTAGGTCTCTGACATCTCGGATCAATGGGCGATACGATAATGAGGGGTCCTTCGGGTGAGGGACATCTACCTCATGGCCTTGAATACGCGATAGGTACTCGGCAAGCGTCTTGATAGGGGCACAACAAAGGGTCATCATGGCATTTGACGGTGGTGTATTTGCAGATACGACTACCCCTCCTAGTTTCCTTTGGTAAGAGGATTGGTAATACCACAGCGAACTGGTCTATATGAAACCTGTCATTGGAGAGATCAATGCACATTATATCGCTGGGTCGGAAGAAACCGCAGGTACCAAGGAGCCAACAAAGCTTTTGGGTGAGGAAAAGATCAGTGAGGGACGAGTTCTGCCCCTGCTGTCGGAAGTGTTCCACGATTGGACTGATATCGATGCTTAACTCCTTTTGTGTGCTTGATCTCTCGTCTGCGAAGAGAGCGAAAGAACTGTTGGTAGTCTTCACCGTTGAAGAGAGACTTGTCGTCGTACATCTGAATGATGGCTGATTTGTAAGTGTCAACTGTGTTGGCTGCCCATCCATTAATGGATACACCTGAGGCTAACCAGTTGAGGAGTTGGACTGGTTGAGGTACCATTGCGTCTACGTTGCGTGCTGTAGCCCAAGTTATGTACCTGTCCTGTATGCTGGAATACGCTTTTTGTCTGCGTTGTACTTCTGGGCTATCGACTATGATAGATGCTGTGCTTGCATCCCATCCTTTGTCCATTAGGCGTCGCCTCTTATCTTCCAAGCGCATAAAGACCAGTGGGGGTTCTTCTCCAGGATGTCCGGTGCGTTTCCTGGGGCTGGGATCACTCTGTGTCGAGGGACAGGCATCGGTGGAGCTGTTGCCATTTCTAACGCCGTTGGGAACCAGACTGCTGTCGGCCAATAGGGAGTTATCAGAGTGGCTTGAATTTTCTCCATGCGGATCTTCTGAAGAATGAGGGAGATCAGATTCCATGGCGGGCAAATGTAAGCTCTGCCTAGGTCCACCCAGGAGTGTTTGAGAGCGTCGCAACCGATGGCGTCTGCTGATGGCTTCCAAGTCATGTACCGTGGCAGTTGGTGGTTGCTGGGAGAGGCGAAGAGATCGACGTGGTGAGGGCCCCAATACCGATCTAGTTTTGCGAAGAACTGAGGGTCTATGGACCATTCCAGTTGACCTACGAGCCGTCGTGATGGTGCGTCTGCAGGATTGAAGGCTGAGGGCACATATGTCGTCCGTATCCTTGTCTCTGTCTGTAGACACCATTCCCATATCGTCGTCGCCAGTTTCCTCAATTGTGGTGACCTTGTCCCTCCGAACCTGTTGATGTAGGATATTGTCGTAATATTGTCCGATATTATGTTGACGACTTTTCCCTTTGCTTCCGGTTGTCGAAGGGCGATTTGCACTGCCAACAGTTCCTTGACATTGATGTGCTTGTGTTGATCTCGAGGAGGCCAAGTCCCTTTGACCGTCCTGTTGTTGATCACTACACCCCACCCTGGGTCGGAGGCGTCTGTGTAGATGTCTGCTTGAGGTGTTGAGGTGATCCATGAAAGCCCATTCCATTCTTTTGAGTTGTGTCGTCCACCAGTGTAGCTCCTTGCATGCTGCTGGAGATAGAGATATTAAGCTCTCCCATGAGTCCTCTGATTTCAGAGCTTGTATCTTCTCGGTCATCAGGTTTTGGACTTTGAGACGGGCCGGGAATACTGCGGCTGTCATCGCGACTGTCTTGCCGATAAAGGACGACAGTTGGCGAACTGAGCATTCCTTCTTGTTCAACATCTTGGATGCCATCCTGCGAACATCGCGGATCTTCTTGCCCGGCAGACGAAGTGTCATCGAGGCTGTGTCTAGCTCGAACCCCAGGTGCTCCAGCTTCTTGGATGGTTTGAGGCTCGACTTGGACTCCTTTGTCAAGAAACCGAGGTCCTTGAGCTTCTTTTAGGACCCTGTTGGTGGCTATCTCTGACTTCTTTTTGGATGTCGCTGCGATAATTAGATCGTCCAGATAGGCTGAGATTCGAATTCCCTTTTTCCTTGCCCAGCGGAGTAGGGGTTTCAAAATCTTGGTGAAAAAATTAACGGTGCGAGAGACAGACCGAATGGGAGGACCCTGAACTGATAGAGTTTTTCTTTCCACAGGAACTGAAGATACTTCCTGGATGAGGGGTCGATGGGGACGTGGAGGAAAGCATCTCTTAAGTCTATTGAGGTAAGGTAATCGTTCCTTTTATTAAACTGCATACATGCTGAATCGTCTCCATTTTGAACGGTCTGGTCGGTACGAACTTGTTCAGAGGCCTCAAGTTCAATACTGGGCGCAAGTCCCCTGTCTTCTTTGGAATGGTGAAGAGTTGGCTGGTGAAACCATCTCCATTTGTACATTCTATCGCTCCCTTTTCCAGTAAGGCTGACACCTCGGCGTCTATACTCGCTGTTTCCTCCTTTGAAAGGGGTCTTGGAGGAGGGGGTGTGTCTCCGATGTCGGAGGAGGGGGAGAGAAACGGGACCCTGTAGCCGTGCTCGATGATTCGGAGAATGGCGGGGTTGTTTCGGTAACAGTCCGCCATTCTTCTAAGAAGAATCTGAGTCGTCCTCCGACCTTCTCTTTGTTGGTTTGCGACTCTGGCTTCGTCCTCTTCGGTGGTTTGAGCCTCGGTACTTGTTGTCGTCCCTCCCGTCTGGAGTTGTTGTCCTTGTGAAAATGGGAACGGTCATTATCGCCGTTGTTGTTTCGACGATTGTTGTATGCATTGTTCTGCTTGTACCCCTGGTTGTTGTCCCTGTTGTTGTTCTTGGGATTAGAGTAATTGTTATTCTTGAATTTACTCTTGGGTCGGAAGGTGTTCTCCAACGAACGTTGGGTCTTGAGCTCTTCCTCCAGCTTCTTAGGGTCAATGATGTCTGAGGTGTCCGACTTAAAGGTGATGCCTTGAGCGTTGCGGATGTTGTCAAGGCGCATCCTGTTGACCTTCCCGGTTGTTCCTGCGATGTGGTCTCGCATAAGTGTCGCGAACGAGGTGCAGATCTCCACCATGTCCTTTGCGTCAATGGAAACACTGTCTTCCATTGCCCAAACTTGATGATGTAAGAAAAGGTCGATTGGTCTGGTGAGATTGGCGAGTCTCTTTTGAATCGAGCGTAATTGAAGATCGTGGCCTTTCTGGGAAGTTGAGAACTTGACTGAAGAAGGGGTCTTCGGTGGATCGTACTGCATAAAGGCGTTCTTGGGGTACTGTCTGAACGACTCCCCAGAAGTCTTCATCGCTGATGTCCTGCTCGAAAAAGGAGTTTGGGTCTGAGGGGCGTAGGGGAGGGTAGCGCTCACCCTCAGTTTCGGAGGGGTGGAAAGTGCGGATCTGAACTGGATCCTCCAACTGGGGATCGTTGTCGTGGGCATTGTTTCTTTTAAGAGCGGCAAGCTCTTTGGCCATAGTAGCCATTTGCTGTTGGAGAGAGGAGACAATATCATCTTGAGACATGAGGGAAATTTGTGATCAAAAATTGCGTGCGGATAGTGTTCCTGGCGAAACAAAAGAAGATGTAGTACTCTGTAGTGTGGAGAGCTGAATTTATTTAGCGGGTATTTTTTCTGGATTTTCGAGTAAAGAAGGTTACACATATATGGTCCTGGCCCCAAATGGATAATGTGCCCCGATGTCGTCTTGTGTGCCCCTGACTCTCTTGTGTGCCCCTGACTCTCTTGTGTGCCCCTGACTCTCTTGTGTGCCCCTGACTCTCTTTTGTGCCCCTGACATCCTCTTGTGTGCCCCCGACCCCCGACATTTTCTTGTGTCATTCTCTTGTGAGAGGGCACAGAGGAGAGGGCGTAAAGCGACAACATGAAAAGTACAAACAGAGGGCGCAAGGCAGCATGCATGAGATGGTGTGTGAAAAGGAAAAACACAGAGGGCGTAAGGCAGCATGCATGAGATGGTGAGTGAAAAGGGAAAAAACACAGAGGGCGTAAAAGGCAGCATGCATGAGATGGTGTGGTGAAAGGAAAAACACAGAGGGCGTAAGGCGACATGCATGAGATGGTGCGTGTGGAAAGACACAGAGGGCGTAAGGGCGACATGCATGAGATGGTGCGTGAAAGGCCGAAACACAGAGGGCGTAAGGCGACATGCATGAGATGGTGCGTGAAAAAGGAAAGACACAGAGGGCGTAAGGCGACATGCATGAGATGGTGCGTGAAAAGGAAAGACACAGAGGGCGTAAGGCGACATGCATGAGATGGTGCGTGAAAAGGAAAGACACAGAGGGCAACACGCACCCTTCTTGGGAGGCATGGAGTAAGTGTCTGGAAATAAGGAATCAGTTGGTTCGACGTCATCATAAATAAAAAAAGAACCTTCTCTCTTCTGGTTCACTCCAACATCATCATGGCAAGCAAGTGTTTTACCTTCTTCTGTCTTATGGATGGACAATCTACCTCAAACGCCTTTTCTGTTAAGATCTCCCCAACTGACAGTGTCGATGACTTAAAGGAGCTTATCAAGGCGAAGAAAACAGTTGATCTTAACGACATCTATGCAGACAAACTCTCCATTTGGCGCGTGTCCATTCCAGACGACGACGATGAACGCTCCATCCTGGTCGACAATGTACCCGAATCCAAGAGAGAAAAACTCAAGGCCACCATGAAGCTCTCCAAAGTCTTCAACACTGAACTGCCCGAAAACACGATCCACATCCTTGTCCATCGCCCTCCATCGGCCCAACAATCAAACCCAGGTACCGTGCAGTCCTAATTTTTTCCCAGCATTTGCTATTAGTCACCTGAACCAAGTCTAACGAACATCATCAATACCTGCACAAGCAGAGGAGCAGAACCCCAGTGTGAAATTTGCCATCACTATCAATGGCAGCACACCAAAGACCGTTGAATGGACCACTACACCAAAAACCGCTTCCCTGGACCATCTTCGTAAAGTCATCTATGATAAACATCCAGGACTGCGCGACCGATCACACAATCTTGTCTATGAAGATCCAGGATCCCTCCTTGGCTACCTCTTGTCTGACAGTGCACTTCAAGCTTATGTCAATGTTAGTGCTCGGGACGGTGTCAAACACCTTACTATGCGATTTGAGGACCCTCCCAAACCATTTTCAGACATCACCTTCCAAGACCCGTTCAGATTGTATGGCACCTATGTTCCCACTTTCTCACAACCTTTCGATGAGTCGGGATCCATGCCTATTACATCGGAGAAGCATATGCAGGCACTGAACAATTTGTATGTTACATTGGAGGTCGCTATTGCAGCAATGCCTCCTGGAGACAGGGATATCTCTGCATCACATTATTACATTAATGCGTTCCTCATGCATGCTGTAGCTCTTATCCCAGATCTCAAGATGAAGCCAAGAATGAAGTTGGCAGGACGGCGAGCGTGGGGGGAAGTTGACTATGGTGTGCAGTCAAAAGTGGATCCATCGCGCATACTTGCTGTAACAACATTTACTGGACCGGACGATGATACAGGGGTTGCTCGGAACGTTGTACAATTGGACACCATCTTGTCAAACCGGAAGCGAAAGCGGGACGAAGACGACGATAACGAAGCCATTGAAGACACTGCACCAATCGTCTCATTTGGAATTGCTACCAACTCAAGGGACTGGTTCTTACAACAATGTAGCATCGACAAACTACAAGAGATCGGCTACAACTATCCAACTTTCAGGTCCTCCAAGATTCCGACAAGTCTCAATCTTGCGTCAGAGGAGAAGAAATGGAAAGCAGATGCAAAAGAGATATTTAGACACGTCGTTTCACATTTGCAAAAAATGGTCAACGATACCCCAGACCGACGCAAACGGTTCAAATAAATGTTGGTGGCAATTATTATCATCGTGTGACGTCATTTTTCAGCTTTATTGGATGACAAGCATCAAGGCATATCCGGGCGGCCAAGTGCTCGTTTAATGTCTGATTGTGCCTTGTGAAGTACGTTTATGGCTTCAGTTAAAGCTCGATAGTTTTCCTCAAGAAGGTCGCGGAAGTTGACGTCGGCACTCTCATGATCAGAGATGGACTCAACATAAACAATCTCGACTGGATCAATGGACTCAGCATGAACAATCTCGACTGGATCAATGGACTCCGCATGAACAATCTCGACTGAATCAATGCACTCGGTTTGAACATCCTCGACACCGTCGACATCGGACTCAACTTGCATAGGTGAGTTAGGGTTTCCCCTCCCTGGCCAGTAGTTGATGGCCATCGTCTCATCATCGCAAATAGCACCTGTGGCGACAACCTCTAGGGCCTTATTGCTCATGACTGGACAAGGACCATGTGATGTTGCCAGCCTTCCAGTAACGTGGTGGTCGAGACTGTACCGGTTTGAGAAAGTAACGCCACAATAGCAGATATATTTGTTCTCTGAAGATGGATGCCGGCGGAAACAAAAGACTGCCCCCAAAAGACCGAGCCTGTGCG
The DNA here is from genome assembly GCA_011634665.1 of Mortierella sp. BCC40632. Classification (NCBI taxonomy): domain Eukaryota; kingdom Fungi; phylum Mortierellomycota; class Mortierellomycetes; order Mortierellales; family Mortierellaceae; genus Mortierella; species Mortierella sp. BCC40632. The sequence continues at coordinate 1,177,980 of WAEK01000005.1, forward strand.
TTACATGTTGATGGTATCGTTGAATATGGTCTCTCTGAGACTTTGTTGGCTTGTTGACGCTCAAATAACCGTGGTGGCAGCGGTCGAAAGGGCACTTGAGTTTTCGCATTGTGTGAAAAGTGTTGAGGAAATACTGGTACCCGAGATTTCATGGGTAACTTTCACACCAATGCATACTAAGCCTCCTGTATCTGTGGATGCTCGTGCTGGAACAGAAAGAGACTCTCGCAGCGTGTACTGCTTCTCTTGTTTCCTTCCAGCACTCGCTGTGGAAGCACTTTTTTGTTCCAGGGCGGTTGAAGTTTTCACCACCCCACCCCCAGCATGCAGGACACTCATTACACTCTGGGCTCTCTCTGTTTATACTTTTCACACTCCCATCAGATGCATTTTCCTTTTCACTCCTCTTTTCATGCATGTTGCTTTACGCCCTCTGTGTTTTTCCTTTTCACTCCTCTTTTCATGCATGTTGCTTTACGCCCTCTGAAAATTAATCTTTTCACTCCTCTTTTCATGCATGCTGCTTTACGCCCTCTGAAATCTTTTGTTCATCCTTTTTTTTTTTCATCTTTTCATGCGTTTTGCCCTCTGTGTTCAAATCTTTTCACCCCCCTTTTTTTCTTTTGCATGCCGCTTTGCGCCCTCTCTGTTGAAATCCATTTTTTTGATGTTTCTCATGCGCAATCCTCTGTACTCTGCGAAACTCTTTTCACCTCCCATCTTTGCCCATCTATGCTCTCAGCTTTCCCGAGTTTTGACTTGCCGTAGGTAAATTTACTGTCATCCCCGTCACTTGCCTTTCAACCTAAATAACTACCACATTCCCACTCACCTCTCATCCATACCCAAACTCCTTCTCCATAACTACCTCTCCTTTTCTCAACATCGTTTTTGTTCATCCTAATCCAATCTCACCTCTTCATCCATCAGCACTTTTACCCCACTGCTACTTGAACACCATGAGCAGTAACATTCTCACCTTATTTTGTGTTGTAAATGGCACATCCAGCGCCTTTTCTGTCAGGATTTCCTCGATTGATAATGTCGATGACCTAAAGGACCTCATCAAGGCCAAGAAGATGGTCGATTTCAGCGATATCGATGCTGACAAGCTCACTATTTGGCGCGTCTCCATTCCTTACGAAGATGATGAAAATCCAATCCTGATCGACAACGTATCCGAATCCGAGAGAGAGAAATTGAAGGCCACTATGAAACTCTCGAAAGTCTTTGACACTGAACTGCCAGAGGACACGATTCACATCCTTGTTCACCGCCCTCCCCCAGGTATAGCAGTCTCTTATCCCATCCCAGTATCTGCCAGTACCAATCGAGAGAAAGTCTGAATACTAATACCAATTGACATCGTACTTCAGTGATCAAGTTGGATGCAGATAGGGATTTCAAGATCGTTGTAAAAGACGAGTCCCCAACATTTATTCCATGGAAGACCAATCCGACAACTGTCACTGCAGCAGTATATAAATACCTCTCACCACCCTCTAATAAACGGCAGTTCATTCTCAACCATCGTTCCTGTTATATGATAGCAAAGGAATTTTTTTCCACCCCTGACACCCTGAACATTACTTTTCAAGTTGACCTCCCCGTCGCCCCCGTCTTCCCCGTCCACCGCCCTAACCCTGTCCCCTGCTCTCTCCCACACCCCCACACCCCTACCAAACGACCCCCTGTCCCTACTCGACCCCCTGTCCGCCGCATTCGACCGTTTGTCTATCACCATGTCTACCGTTGCTCCCACCACACCTTCACATAAGTACCCCCTTCCAGACAAATTCAAAGGAGGTCGCGATGGATTTTCTGCACAAGCATGGTTAAAAAGCGTTAGACGCTACCTCCTCGCCACCTCCGTCCCCGAGAACATCCAAACAATTGTCGCAGTTTCACTTTTTGGATGTGGACGCGGCATGTTGGTTCGATGGATCAGGATTGAGCGACACTGCCTCCTTCATAGACTTTGAGAAAGACTTCTCCGAGATGTACATCCCTGCCGACTTCACACGCACCATCCGCTCCAAGTTGTTCAACCTACGAATGACTTCTACTGTCGAGACCTATGTTACCGAGTCAAAAAGACTTCTTACTGCCTTACTGACCGAAGCTAAAACCGCCGAAGTCAGAGCTGATATCGAGAATACGGCCCACATCAGATTTGTCGATGGCTGCCCTAAAGCTCTCCAACAACTCCTGGAGGCCTTGTTCATCTCCAAGGATCTCTCTGTCTACGAGCTCTTCGCTGCAGCTGAGAAGTTCGACCGAATCTACAACTTCCAACCAGACCACGCTGGTACCAAAAGTAAGAATACAACGAACACCCAACCTTCTGTGACGTTGCTTCCAACTTCCAGCCCCAGCACCAATCGCCCATGGCCATGGAAGTGGACAATCTTCGGTTCGAGATTAATGCCCTCAGGAAGGAAAATAATAGGCTCAAGCAAAACGGCAATAATCGTCAGAATAAAACAGGCCTCAAACCCCTCTCCCCTTCTGAGCGCCAATGGTTTGCGAGACAATAACGGCTGCTTCAAATGCCGTGAGTTGGGTCACCATCAACGAGATTGCCACGTCAACAAAACCCCATCCCGGCCCGCAAGACTAAACAACATATCGGTTAATGAGGACTCCTCCCCAGAGTCGGGAAAAGTCTCCGGCAATCAGGATTAGTCCAGGACCTGATTGCCGATGCCCCCTCCTCTTGTTCTCTGGACAAGGGGAGTGTACTAGTTCCAGAGTTAAGTTGTAGTTCTTCTGAATTAAAAAATTAAGCTCCAAAACCAAAACACTTCCCCTTCGAACATTCCTCATGCATGTAAACTTTTCAAAGAATCTGGACGACAGCTACTCCGACCCTGTCACACCTACCCGTACCACGCCAACCACCCCTTCTACCTAGGTCGATTGAGGCAGTGGACCTGGACCCATCTGACCCTCTCTCATCTCTAGAACCCGCCGTGGCCGCGCGCGCCATTCGCTTACAATCGGCTACATCGAACAGCACGACAAATACACTCCTCACCTTTCTTGGCAAGATCGATGGCTACTCTGCTCGCATCCTCATCGATGGAGGAGCAGAAGGAAATGTACTCAGCAATACCTTTCAGGAACGCCATTCTCTTCCCCTCCACCCTTGCGCTGCCATTCCAGTTATTCTGCCGGATGGCTCTGTCTCAGTCATAAACCATGTTTCCAACATAGTTTATCACACAAAACTTATTCGGCCAACCTGGAACCGATCCTTTATCCACTACAAAACTATGACCTTATTCTCGGCAAACCTTGGCTAGCCCTCGTGAACCCCATGATCAATTGGCGCACAAACGAGGTGAAGTTTAAATCCAACGGTCGCGATATTCATTGGATATGCAACGACAGACTAGACGGCCTCAAAGACAAGAGCCCCAATCATGGTAACAATCATTGCAAACGAGTCAACGCCATCAAGTTCTGCAATATCGTCGCTCTTCCGGGTAGTGAATTATTTATTGCAAACCTACAACCGATCCATGGGTCAAACAACCCCTCCGATCTCTCCCCTGAGGTTGCAGCAATCATCCAAAACGAGTTTGCCGATGTCTTTCCAACATCCCTTCCCTCGGGACTCCCACCTGACCGAGGGGACGCCATGAAGATAGAGACTGATCCAATGGCTGACCCTCCCGTTCGACCAGTCATCCGATTGTCCATTGCCGAACTAGATGAGCTCAGGAAGCAACTGGACGATCTTCTAGAAAAAAGGGTTTCATCAAACCTAGCACCTCACCATTCGGCTCACCTGTACTTTTTGTTCGGAAAAAAAAGAGGGCACACTACGTATGTGTGTCGACTATCGAGGACTGAATCAGATCACCAAGAAGAACAGACACCCTCTACCAAGGATCGATGAGCTTATCGACCGCCTTCAAGGAGCACGATATTTCTCGAAACTGGATCTCCTCTCAGGTTATCACCAACAAAGGATATTCGAACCACACACTCACAAAACTGCCTTCCGTTGTCGATATGGTCATTTTGAATGGAACGTGATCCCCTTCGGTCTGACTAATGCTCCTGCCTCGTTCTCTGCCATGATGAGAAATGTTCTTCACCCTGTTCTCGACAAAAGTGTCATTTCATATCTTGACGACTTACTCATCTACTCCAGGACAAAAGAGGAGCATCTTCAACACATTCGAGAGGTGCTGGCGTTATTAAGAAAAAATCAACTCTATGCAAAACTGAGCAAATGCTCATTCATGCAGAAACAAACAGAGTTCCTTGGCCACACGATCACGGAAGAAGGAATACAAATCAGTGCTGTTCACATCAAAGCCATCCAGGAGTGGCCCCGCCCTTCCAAAAAAAAAAGACGTCCAACAGTTTGTAGGACTCGCACAATATTGTCATCAAGGTGTCAAGGACTTTGCCGAGATCGCCCTTCCATTGACCAACCTCCTAGGAAACAAGACATCCTTCTGCTGGGAGGATGAACATGAAAAGGCTTTTTTTATGAGACTCAAGAAGGCCATCACATCTGCCCCCATACGACGAATATTCGACCCTACACTGACGACTATTGTGGGAGCGGATGCCTCTGGATTTGCACTAGGTGGATATCTCGCCCAAACGGATAGACAAGGTGTGACCCGACCTGTCGCATTCACCTCACGGAAATTGAACAGTGCCGAACGCAATTACAGAACTCATGAGCAGGAGCTGCTTGCGATCGTGCACGCCCCTCAGGACTTGGAGGTACTACCTAGATGGCACCAAGTTCACAGTCTACACCGACCACGATACCTTGAAACACTTCTTGACACAACCCAAACTCACTGGACGCCAGGCGCGGTGGATGGAACTACTACAGGAATATGATTTCGAAGTAAAACACAAACCTGAAAAGAAAACATCATCGCAGACGCCCTCTCACGCCGCCCCGACCACCAGGAGGAGGAGCCGAAGACGATAAACAACCTGGAAATCTCAATGGAACCAAGTGTGAGACAACGTCTAATAGATGGGTACTCAGAAGACCCCCGTCTGGGCCCAATCTATGCAAGCTGCTTAGAAGGAAGTTGCCCAAAAAAAATTATGCCTTGTACAAGGGACTGTTATGTATTGAACACAAGGGCGTTTATCTGATCTGCATCCCTAGCAAAGCCGACATCCGCCTTGACCTTCTCCATGATGCCCATGACTCTGCTATTGCCGGCCACCTCGGGTTCGACAAGACTTACGATGCCCTCCGACGCTCTTTCTACTGGCCTCGAATAGCCAATGATACCAGGCGTTATGTTGAATCTTGCGAAAGCTGTCAAAGATCCAAACCCAGTCGACAAAGGCCAGCCGGCTTGCTCCATCCACACGAAACCCCCGAACAGCGCTGGGATACAGTGACTATGGATTTCGCGGTTCATTTGCCAAAGACGGACCAAGGATTTGACGCGATCACGGTGTTTGTGGACAAACTCTCTAAACAAGTTCACTTCGCCCCTTCCAGGACCACAGACACAGCATCAGACGTCGCCCGTATATTTTTAATAATATCTTCCGACTACATGGCATGCCTCGCAGGATCATCTCAGACCGCGACAGCAAGTTTACGAGTAACTTTTGGCAGGAACTTCACCGCCTCATGGATGTTAAATTAGCATTGTCGACCGCTTTCCACCCGCAGACGGATGGTCAATCCGAACGGGCTATCCAGACCCTTACATCTGTACTAAGGGCTTACGCGGACGACAAGCAGACCAACTGGGACGTTTTATTACCGGCAGCCGAGTTTGCTTACAACAACTCTGTTAACCCCACTACAGGCTTCTCTCCTTTCTTCATGAACTACGGTTTCCACCCACGTGTTCCAACCGCACTGCTACAACCACCAACATCATCAGTGCCAAGCGTGGAAGACTTTGTCAAGGAGCAACAGCACGTATTGAAGACGACACAGGAGAACATTCGCCTCGCTCAAGAAAGACAAGTGTGGAACTCCGACCATAGACGACGCGACCATGATTTCAAAGTAGGAGACAAGGTTATGCTGAACGCTGAAAATATCACCTTGCCCAAGGACAGAGGAGTTAAGACCAGAGCTCAGAAGCTACTTGCTCGATTTATTGGACCTTTCACTATCATCGAACAACACTCCCCCGTTACCTTCCGTCTTGAGTTGCCGCCGACTTACAAGATCCATGATGTTTTCCACGTGGACAGGTTCCGACACTACCACGAGTCACCCGAAGAACTTGGACAGCGAGCCCCACCTCGTCCAGACCCTGAGTTGATCGACGGCGAGGAGGAATATGAGGTAGAGAGAATTCTCAACTACCGCTTGTACCGTAGACAACACCAGTTTCTCGTCTTATGGAAAGGATACAACAACGAGGACGCAACATGGGAACCGGCCCGCAACCTCGACCACTGCAAGGAGACTGTCGACAGATACAAGGAAGAACATGGATTGGACTTAAAAAAAAAAAAAAAAAAAAAAAAAAAAAAAAAAGGTCATCTTTGGCATCATCTTGATGAACCTGGCATCAATCAGAAATCGACATGTCATCAGGATGCCGGGACCAGATGTATAAATTATAGATGGATGCTGAAATCGACAAACCTCTCTCTCTTCTCTCCTCATCAACCTCACCACCCTCACCACCACCAAAAACACACACACACACACAATGGCCGCCCCCTCCTCCCCAAAGACAGCTACCCCCCGTCCCAAAGACACCTGCCCCCGTCCCAAAGACGCCTGCCCCCCGTCCCAAAGACACCTGCCCCCCCACCCCAACGACTCCCCCTCCCCTGTCCCAATGACGCCCCTCCCTTCCACCCTCAAGGGACGACCAAACCACCCTCCTCAGTGCCTGCGCTGGCACAGACCAGGCCACAGCAGCCGACCCCGCAACAACCGCACCAACGACTGGGGCAAGGCGACTCGGCACTGTCGGCAGAGGAGAGACAATGGAATTACTTGAGGGACACACGACATATGCGCAAACCGTTGTCTTTCGAAAGGTTGATGCTCGCCATCGAGGATGAGTTAACATTCTCAAGAGCCATGGCTATGAGGTTCGAAAAGACTTGCGACACTGACATGGACAAGGCTGGGGTGTTCTCTCGAGAAATGCAGCAAAGCAAAAAAAGGAGAGCAGAGTATAACGACCTTGCGCTGATGTATTTTCCGGAACAGGTGGATACAAAAAGAGTTCGCAAAGACCGCTCGACGACATGCAAGGATCAGCAACGCGAACTTTTGGACAAACACGTGGAGGCATACATGGCCAACACCTCCCTGTTCAGGGAACTCTTCGTGAGAGAAGCGGACCATACTTCTCACGCGCCCCCACCTAACCAACAACCAGAGAACCCTCCCCAGAGCCGTAGTAATTAGATAATTTTTTTTTAAATGGGAAGGTGCAGCAGTATATAAATACCTCTCACCACCCTCTAATAAACGGCAGTTCATTCTCAACCATCGTTCCTGTTATAGTCACCCTTGAGCAATTGCGGTCAGATATTCAAGTGGCTCTACCAGCTCTCCATGGCGAACGTCGAATCATTGCGATCGAGCATACGAAGTGTCCGTCGTTTCCCAATGCAGGAATAGTTTATCCATCTGATGACATAGAGTTGCAAGATATTCTCAAGACGTATGTTCGAGCCAAGTTGGATACTCTCGTCGTGCACGTTGTGTTTGTCCAAAAGCCATTCTCGTCATTTACTCTATCCGATATCAAGGCAAGGCTCAACACTGAGGATTTCCCCCCAATGGAGATGGGACGGGTTGTTTGCAACGATGGGAAATATCTGGAGGCGCTGGAGAAGCTTTACGTCGCAGTTGGATTGACCAGAGACTCCTTTACCATTTTGAATGAGGCCTGCACGACAAGATTATCGGGTCCTTTCTTTATGGCCGCCGTCACCCTTTATCCAGATCTCCAACTTGTTGCCGAGAAGTTTGTGTCAGGGACATGGGGCACTGGTCGACTGGACTACTTGATCGAGTCCAAGGATGCACTGGATTTGAGCATGGTCGGAGTTGCGGAAGCCAAGAAACCATCGACCTTTGCCGTGGGCTTCCCACAGAATGTATCCCAACTGGAGGCAACATTGATGGTTCGTGCCGAACACGATTGTCGTATCAATGGCCAATCGACAGATCTCTTCGCGTATGGAATTGTTACTGATAGCAACCGCTGGGAGTTTGTCGAGTGTCAGATGGAGGGGGCAAATGCCAGATGCAATAACCATCGGTTAATTGTAAGGAAGTCCGTTGTTCCTATCACTATTGACTACACTGACGATGAGAAATGGAAGGAACAGACACGAGAGGTGTTCGAGTATGTTGTCTGGTTGTTTGCCAAGATGTCGCGATCGGTTATTACCTCCAAGCGAGTGAAAGAGACTCGAGAGCCTTAGTTACCTATAGTTGATTATGGACAATATCCTAAAAATAACAAATATCCCAAGGAAGTGGTGCAGTAGCAGTGAACAAAGCGCCGACGGTGCGATCTTGGATGGTAATCAAGTAGAAGAGGGAGAGGATTCGAGTCACTCCTCACCTCGGTTGCGCCTGAGTCTTTCCGTGAGATGACTAATCTATCCTTCGCGATTAATAGAATCCGAGGCATTTGCGATGAGGATAGAAGATCCCCATCCAACTCCCTCACCTTGGGCAACTCTTTTCAAAAGTAACTCTTAATTCTTGATGGATGGTACACACAAAGAGAAAGCTCTCAGGAGCACATGTGAGATGATGTCGGGGGCACACAAGAGGGTGTCGGGGGCACACAAGAGAGTGTCGGGGGCACACAAGAGATAATCGGGGCACACAACCTCACGTAGAAGAGTCTACTGGGTCGATTGGAGCTGTCGGTATTAAGAAACCATGGAGTATTAATTACCCGATACTTTTATACTTGGCTACAGTGTCATCGAGTAGAAACTACTGTGTAGGCGGTGTGAATTCTTTCTCGATAAATGCCACAACGGATTCATTAGCTTTAGTGATGTTGGTTGACAGAAGTGGAGCCAAAGCTTCCAAATGCTTGTTGAGATCACGGTTGTCGAGAATTTTGACAGAGGTTTGGGCGTCAGAGAAAAGGGAAAGGATATCATCTAGTCCTTTTGCTGCACTGCTTTGATCGGAACACTGGCCACGCAACTGGACTACCGTCTGTTTGTCCAACACGGAATCTGTCCCGTCTCGAATGACCTTACTGGCAATAGCATGAAAGAGTCCTGATATTGTCGCTCCCTTGCCACTGTGAGCCTGATCAAATGCTATTAAATTGAAGATCGAATATGGCTGACAAGGGTGGTTACTGGCAAAATGACTACTGGCACGGCAAAGATAATAGGTCGATGGGTCATGAAATTTCGTTCTAGTTTGCCGCAGCTGCCACAATAAGTTGCCACTGGATACCGACCACGCCTCCTTTTGCGCAGCAAGCTGAAGACCATCTTCAAGAGATTCTCTATCTAAGAATATCCTTGTTGCTAATAAATGGTTTGTGCTTGATAGCAGAAATGATGGTGTGATGCCGCCAACGGACGCTTTCATCTTGGTATCCAGACGGAGCGAGGAGGTAACGAGAGCGTCAAAGGATGAAGTACCAATGAGTAGGCGCTCTCCTTCTGGTGCTGCAAAAGTTAAGGGCCATACTCTCTTGTAAGGTGTTGTAATCGACGGAGGTAGTGAATTTGCAACAGGTTGATCCTTTCGAACAACAAAGGATTCCCGATGGGCATCCACGATTCTCGTGCGGCCATATACTTCAACGGTGTTTACAATAATAGCTTGACCATTCCGATTATTGAGAAGGATGCAGCCAGCGAGAATTCTTGAACAGGCAAATCGAAGATTTGTTGAGAATTCCCAGTCTCGATTTAATAGTTCACAGACGCTGTCATCGAGCTCAACATATTTGCGACTCTGCAACAATGCTGAATAGGGCGAAGAAGAAAATATATATTCCAGTCCAGGTGCCAGAGCCGGACAGCATCTGAGACAGGAACTACTCCCAGCACGTCTGCTTTTCTTGGAGCCAGGTAAGTTCGGATACACGTTAATCTGGCCAACAGACAACTTGGCAATGACAGAGCTGTGAGCAAGAGCATTTTGTTCTGCTCCATCAGCGTCCTTCATCGCGAAAGGCCTCAGATCAAGCGCGCCGATAATACTCAATGTTCGCTGTTTCTCGACTGCAGAAGCGTGTGTTTGATTGCAACTGAAAAGTATCGCATCATCGTACTGTCGTGTTGTCCGCATTGGGTTCGCCACAGTTGGGATTGGAATGGGCTGAGGACTTGGCATCGCTATTACTGGCGGCAGATGAGCTGGCTGATCATCATCTTGGTTTTCGGCAGCACAGATCAGGCTTTTAAGGTGCTTTCGGCATCCTCCTTTGGATTTGAAAGTTGCTTTACAGAAAGGACAGGCAAAAGCTCCTTTATTCTGCCTAATCGTGATCTGCTCCGATGAGCCAGTCTTTGTTGGGACAGTGACGCTGAAAGACTGAGCATGATACTGGAGGACATGTGCTCGGCGCTGCACCAAGGACTTAAAGGATCGTGTAGGAGAACACTCGGAGCAGCTCCAGGTGTGATCAGTCATCAAGAGAGAGTGGGTGATGCAACTGGGGAGAGAGGTAATGCAACTGGGGAGAGAGGTAATGCAACTGGGGAGAGAGGTGATGCAACTGGGGGAGAGAGGTGATGCAACTGGGGAGAGAGGTGATGCAACTGGGGGGAGAGAGGTGATGCAACTGGGGAGAGAGGTGATGCAACTGGGGAGAGAGGTAATGCAACTGGGGACAGAGATGATGAGAGAGGAGCCCGGAGGAGAGACCAAGAACGAACACCCTCCCACAGAATCTTTTTCCCTCCCAATTCGTGTGGCTGAGAAGGTCGCCTTGTTCTTCAGCCGTCCAAGTCTCCTCCAAACATGCCAATTCTACGCACGTGAGGTGAGGTGAGGTGAGGTGAGGCGCCCGCCAATTCCTGCAAAGAGCCGACATCGAAGGATCAAAAAGCAACGTCGCTATGAACGCTTGGCTGCCACAAGCCAGTTGCTCCTGGAAGAGCGAAAACCGATTTTGATCAAGAGGGAAGGATTGGTCATCTTTTATTACTTATATCTTTGAAGTTATCTTTGTGAAACCCATATCACAAGTGAAAAGGCATAGCAAAGGCAAAGCACAATGCAAAGGCGAAGTACAAAGCCATTGCCTCAACAGAGAGATGGCAAAGCAAGTTTTTTCTGTTTAACAGGTCCCTTCTCTCTTTGTTGTCATGCACGCTTAGACATCAAAATTAGCCTATGGAAGTCACCCATCAGCACTTTTTAAAAAGCGCCAGCGTGTTGCTATTGGTCAACTTTAGGAAAATGATCGGTCGACTCTTAGCACGATCCATCAGCTATCAGAAATAGAATGTTAAGACCAAGCACCGCCACACCAAATAGTATATCTAATCTGTTTTCCCCCAGTCTAGTATACTCATCGTCTTGATTTTTCGTAGCTGTCTATCACACTTTCTTTCCATCACCCCTCAGCTGCTTACGGCAATGCAGATAAACATCACTCCAAAAGGACAACCTATTGAACCACAAACCTAAGTTTTCTTTTTCAAATCCTTCACCAAAACATCAATGGTGGAATTGGAAACAAACTCATCGCCTATGGATGAGTCCCGATTTGTGTATCTCAGCGATTTGCAGGACGCTCTCCGTCTGTCTAAATCTAAAGTCCCCAGATTTCGTGATGGTGTTCATTATCGGGACGCCTTTATGAAAGATGAGAATGGCGTCGAGTAAGTTAAAATTCAAGCCAAAAGGTTAAAGACAGAAGTGCTGGGATTAATGTGATGTAATGAAATTTTACTCTCTTAGATTTGAACCAAAAAGAATCCTTTGCTGTCCTGGAAAGTCTATTACCGCTATTGATCCTGACATCGAAGCAGACCGCGAAATGTCAAGAAAACTCTCTGAATCTGTCTGTATCCCTGGGGCCCTCTTAGAGCCTCGTCACTCATTTACCAGACCGTTCCGAAAGGACAGAGACGTGATCAGAATCACAAACGATACCGACACTGAGGTGTACATCACCTGCACACACAATCTTGTGACAGCTCTTAAAAACACTGAAGTCGGACTCAATGCCGGACTAGATGGAGTGGGTATGGAGTTCGGCGTCGCTAAACAGCTTGTTCATTCACAGGACATCATGTCTCGATTCAAACTCAAGCCAAAGGAGTCGCAGGACGTATTGTCAGACTCCAAATTTGTAAGGGTCTCAGCATATGCTCTTCGTGGAGGTAATATGAGCCATCTTTATCAAGATTTTTTGGTGAAGAAAGGGTATAACCATACTGTAGAGCAGAAAGACGTCGATAATGCTATTAGTGCAGAAGAAATTGAAAAGCTTCGTCTGCCTGCAACTTAGACAATGGCGTTGGGCATAAACAATTAGTAGTTCTCTTATAAATAAGAGTGAATAAATCTGAAAATAATGAAAGAAACAAAAAGCATTACCTCTGACAGTTACAAAGTGAGGGAAGCTTGAAGCTCATCTCCCTCACTCTCCTCTCGCGTAGATTAAAAAGCGTTGTCTTACTTACCGCTACTTGTTCAAAGGCAAGGGAATCCAGAGATATTATACGACTCTAGTACGACTCCTTACACAATCAATCGCTTTCCTCAGGTCTAAAATTTCCGCTTCGCTCTCGCATTCGCTCTCGACCTTTAAGGGGTGCTTTCATCCTGCGTGTAACCATGCGAGAGCGAATCGAATCGAAAGCGAGCTTTTGTCGCTCTCGCCCTTTGCTCCTCAGAAAGTGGCTTTGAAAAAGTAATAAGGCGAGAAGCCAGTCGGTCTGTCACAGGCACTTTTTCCCACCCAACTCCTTCAGCAATGGCCGACAACAGACATCATTCCGCTCAAAATCAGCAAAGCACTATTGATATCGTTGAAGGTTCCAAATATCAGCAAAGTGCCTCCTCAACTCAGTCTGCTGCTAGCAACAGTTCTATCTTCACCTCTACTCCTCGACCAAGCAATTCCTTTCAAACAATTGTGCAGCCAACTCGACAATACGTTCATCTCGAGGCAGCCAGGAGTTTTAACCCTCACTATCCAACACAACCATCGCCTGGAGAGCACTCTACTCAGCATCAGAGCAACACTCTTCTACAGTTTCAACAGCCAAACTCGCAGCATCAACAGAATTTTTATTATCAACGACAGTCTCAGCAAGTGCCTCTCTCGCCGGTCAGTCGTGGACCGCCAGCACCACAGGTACGGTCAATTTTTATGGCTATTGTCATAATCGACATGATAGAGACTAATCCCGGCACTAATTGTTGCTATGGTAGTTCATCCCGACCTCGGCCCTGCTTTACCGTCCCCAGCTTTCCACTTTTATTGCCACACCACCATCACCTTCTTCAACAATATTGAATTCTCCTACTCCGACACACTCTGTTCGCTCGATGACTTCTCCTCCTCCTCGACCTCTTTCTCAGGAACCAAGCTCTGACTCTTCCGAGGACGAAATTTTACAGCACTCACGGAAACGGAAAGCTGGCGTTTCTGAAGCTCCAAACCGACGTAAGCGACAGTCGCCATCGCCATCCCCTCATCCTCCACAAAGGCCTCACAATCTCAGCACAATGAAACTTCAGGAAGAGCGCCAGCCATCAACTTTACTCAAGAACACGAGATCTTTATCGCCGAACATCTGATCCTTCCGTCGAACTGGCCTGTTTTGACGGCAAGGGGGAAAACCAAAAAACATCTACGCAGCAAGATCGACGTCTGCACCGATGTCGCTCAAGAGTTCAATAGGCGGTTTACGACCGATGGAAGTTCTGTTGCAGTGGACAAAAAACACAAATGAAGAACAAGATAGAGAAGATGATCAGGACTTTCAACCAAGAACAAAGCTACTACACGTCAACTGGCAATGGTGACATTGTGGGAGGTCAAACACTTGACGATCGTATGCGGAGGAGATGTCACTTCTTCTTCATTTTAAACAATGTTGGAAAGCAAACCACCACCAGTATTACTCCTCATCATTCCAGGGAGATTTTAGGACGACAGGCTGCTGGCAAACTCAAAACTGTTACCACCACAAAAGATGATAGCGATAATGAATGGAGTGATGTCAACAGTGAAAATGGCGGTAGTAAAAAAATGACAACCCTAGAGGCGACTCTCAAGCGGCTCGTCTCTCACCAGCATCATCTACCCAGACAAGGAGGTCAAAAGGACAGAGGAAGCTCCATTCCAGAGTTGAACTCAGCTGTCGAGCTGCTTCGTGAGCAATCACAGGAAAGGTCAGTTAGAGAAAGGGAGGCCTCGATCAGGGGAGAAGGAGAGATCGGTCAGAGATGAAGCGAGACTACGTTTGGAGGAAGAGAAACACCATTTTTTTGTGAGAGTGCAGGAGTTGGAAATAGAAAAGAAAGAACAAGAAAATAGGAAACGAGAATTGGAATTGGAGCTTCTCAAGGAAGAAGTACGAGCGAAGAAAACTCGAAAATGACGAACGAGCGAGGAATCAACGGAGGACATCGCCTCCATCGGTAGTAGCGGAAACAAAGCTCCCTTCTATCTATTACACTGTCAACAATGTTCCCAAATTACCAAGGTCAAGATCCTGCAGCACTTCTCCGCCAAGGTCATCTTAATGTTATTCATTAAATATGATTGCCTTTCTCTGTGCTCGTTTGAGGTCGCCCTGTACTTTCATTGCCGCGTCATATCGCTCGACCTCGCGAGGATCATCAAAGTTGATTGGAAACCTGTGAGTTTCTCTCAGCTTGGACATCAGGCGTTTGCGTTGTCTGTCGTCCTTCACAGTCCATAAGCTCTTTGCCATTAAAGCGGATGAGAATGTTGTGTAAAACCACACATGCAAAAACATGATTGGTCATCCTCTCAATATCGTCCTCTGATCGAGCGCGCATCTGCAGCTTGGTCAAAGATGGGAACTTTCCTTTGAGCATTCCAAAGGCATGCTCAATCTTTACCCTACTAGAACTGAGCCGTTGGTTGAACTCTTGGGCATTCGGAATCCGGGTCTGCATTCTGGAGTACCCTGTCATTAGAGTCGGAGACGATTTGTATGCTGAGTCCCCTAGCAAATGCTCCTCGCCAGAAAAGTACTGGTGTTTCTCGCGATACTGGGGCGTTGTCTTGAATGCTGAGGAGTCGTGCCAACTTCCATAGTAGCCTGTTGAAAAGGCAGTGAACACACCTCTATGATCGCAAATCCCTGTTGCGCCCATCGCAAAGTAACCCTTTCTTGTTGCCCACTCATGTCGATTCCAAGACGGCGCGTACGCAAAAGGTATCAACGTCCCATCAACTGCGCCTATTGCATCTGGGGAAACCTCTTTCTGCAAAATAGGCTTTGATCGTTCGTTTCCTTCCGGCATCCGGCCATTGGATAGCCATTTCAGCAAGGTCAAGCAATGCTGAGACAACCCGGGTGTAATAATCAAAGGCTGTACCCACAGAGACCCCCATTGCCGGTCCAATTGATTCAAAAGCCGTAAGAGATCCTACATGAGAAAGTCTTTGGATGGCAATTTTGAATTGAACCTCCACAGAGGCTTGGGGCTTCTTTCCAGTCGATCGAAAAATAGGGTTGTCTTTGATAAGCCCGACAATAAACTGAAGTTGCTCCCGAGTCATACGAAACGCTTGCTTGAAAATCTCTGGGCTTGCCGTTGACAGAACTTGCTCCCTGTATACATCGGATTTTAAATACATCGATACAGTTCTCGGGACCAAATATCGAGATAGTCGAAGATGGCGTAATAACATCAGTAGATGCAAGGAGTGTATGGTGGCGGCCTCCTGATCCCACACAGAATCGCTGTGAGTCGCCTCAGTAAGCGTCCAGGTAAGGAGAAGCAAGGTTGTTGCGATTGCTGGTGCTCGAGGGTCGTGGGAACAGCGAGGATAGCGAAGAGAACGCATAATATGTGAACCCGTGCCTGGTTGAAGTGTGAGATAGGTGAACAAAAAATAATAGAGCATGAGAGAGGGCGAGAAGAGAGAAGAACCGAGCAGATCTCGATTCGATTCGCTCTCGCATGGTTACACGCAGGATGAAAACACCCCTTAAAGGTCGAGAGCGAATGCGAGAGCGAAGCGGAAATTTTAGACCTGAGGAAAGCGAATGCCTTTGGAACCCGTCTCCTCTCATCTTTTTGACTGCCAGACCACTTATCCTTTGGGATATCCGACATCGAAGGATCAAAAAGCAGCCTCGCTTTGAACGCTTGGCTGCCACAGACCGGTCATCCCTGTGGTCACATCTGTTGTTGCCAACCCTCCTGACCAAATTGCGAGATTTTGGTGTAACATCTTGTCCTTGCCCTCGACATCGCCCTCCCCATTGTCTTACTCAGATCACACAAGGCAAAAATGAACGGTGCACAAATTTATGAGTGTACCGCCCTCACCTCCGCCCTCACCTCCGCCCATGCCTCTCACACCCTCGGGTGTCGTCACCCCCGCTCTCAGCAAGCTCAGATGAGAAATTTGGATCTACTTGCTCTCTGCAGAAAAAACTGCATGCAGTATAAATACCTCTCCCTCGCCCTCTAATAAACGACTGTTCTTTCTACGACTCTTGCTGCTACAGTCGAGTGGCACAACCTCCTTGCACACCTCTTTGTCGAGACTGAATAAAGTACCCGACCCAAAAAAAAATCGATGCAAAAGTCCTTTTGACTGAGTAGCTGACAGAGTAATATTTATTGAAAAGGCAGATGTTGGTCTCAAATCTACATAGAGGGAAATACCATGGACAGACACTAACATGCAAACTCTCTGGAATGTCTGATATAAATGTATCTTGAATATCCACACTATCAAGCCAAAGAAGATAAAGCATCATGGACAGACTTTGCAGAGATTACATGAAAGGAGAATGTAAAAGAAGTTATAGATGCAAATTCGTGCATGATCCCATTACAAATTTGGCCCGTGAAATAGTAGGACATCCTGGATGGTATGGATCATTGGAGGAGTTTATTGTTATCAAGTATGTGGGTCAGTTCGAAGCATTTGGCTCCTATGAGAGTTGGGGACAAGGATGGCAAGTAACACTTAAAGCCATCGAGAAACCTCAATCTCAGTTGTTTAGACTTGAAACCCCTATTGTAGTCGAACACAAGGAGCTTTATAAAGCTTTACAACAATTATACGAATTGGCAGAACCTCTTAAGAAATAAAGGATACTAGGGTCAACCAAGGCGTACACAGAAAGACTCAACAAGTTCATTTGAGTAAACTCAGCTGCCTGGCTCTCTACAGAATTCCTGTATACATGCCAGTTTCTATACCCCTTGTAACAGGTGAACCTTTGCACGCGAAATGAACATACCAGCCAAACGCGTCACGACGAATTCTCCTGCAAGGAGGAGAGAAAGAGCCGACATCGAAGGATCAAAAAGCAACGTCGCTATGAACGCTTGGCTGCCACAAGCCAGTTATTAATACTCTTTAATAATCTTTCTACTACATCTTTCAAAAACTTACTAGACAACTCTGGACAGACTTGATCGGAAAAGTGTGAATCAAGAGTGAATCTTGGCATGGCTTAAATAGATTTCAAAAAGTGCTGCGCATTAGTCACATTTACTACGCAATGTTGTCGGATTATCTCTCTCGGAGCATTTATCTCGCGCCACTGGAGCATATGACCAACGCCACATTCAGATATTATTCCGATTGCCGCAGCAACAAGTATAAAAGGAGGGCAAAAACTATCAAGAAACTACACTAACCTCTCGTCCTCTCCTCTGATTTTCGACTAATAGTTCCGAAGCAATTCTCTTCTTTGATGCAGCCAACTAAACTAGTTATCACCAACTCAATAAACAAAGCAAAAGCAAGGACTGAAGGATAAAATACCTCCATGCTGTCGTTGATCTCCTCTGACCTGAACTAACTCTCACTAACATTATACTGCGACTAACATTGTACTAACACTGAACTGACGCTGTACTAACACCCTTCACCCTGTCGCTGCTCTCTTTTATTACTGTCACTACTCATCCTCTGCATTATCGCTCTTCTCCCTCAGCGCTGTCGCTGCTCTCCCTTGTATTCTCTATCCTCTCACGCTGTTCCAACACATCGCCCCCTCCTGTTGAAGTCTCACCCTTGCCATCACAATATTTCCTGGTCCTCTTTCCCTTCTCTGGTCACACCCACGACATTGTCGAGGCTGAGTAAATATCCGAGCAAAACACATTCGGCCACAATCGTCTCGCACTGCATACAATAATAACATCTTTACGACTTTGAAAAGATTGCTTAGGACGATGTGAATTCCTCGATATCCAACTAAAAGATATCTGTCATGCTAAAAGATGTAAAGTGCTATCGGGGCAGAGGAGTTGAAGGAATGATTGCGAACAAAAGGGTATGACAACAAAAGGGTATAAGTATTTGATGGCTGATCGAAGAAAAAAATAAAAGGAGTGGCCAACGAGGCTGAAGAGGGTGCAGTGGTAGACTAGCTCCTCTGCTTTTTGGGACAATCCTCATCGTTACTATCCTCATCGTCAGCAGAACGCTTTCGCGCATTCTTGAGACGATCAATGAACTCTACATGATCCTTGGGGAAAATATCGCCGAAATTGTAATCGCCAATGTTGATTACGACCTGCTGTACACCACTCGTGTCTTTTGGGAGATCTGATGGTGCCAGCAGCTTGTCACTCCACTTGGTAGGGTATGCTACAATCATGCTGATGTAGACGTTGTTGGGACAGTAATTGCGGAAAGACTTCACGTGCGCCTCAATTTTGGGTGCAGAGACTGTACTGAGTGCCTCATTCCAGTCCTTCTCCGAAAAGTTGGACGACCCTTGATGCAGCTTCATCTGTACAAAAACAGGTACTAACCGAGCACCATCGATCCGAATAAAGAAAACCAAATCCGGTCCTGACGGCTTAGACTTGGGGAAGAAAAATGGGGCGACGGGCATGCTGTTGCGAGTTGACTGATGGTTAACATGGGCGTCCATGAAATCCTCCATTGATATCGTCGCGTGGGTTGTGCCTTGCTCGAGTCCAGGCTCCCTCCACCCAACAATCTCCACCTTACCGACAAGAGATGGACACATGTCAGCAATGGAGGGTTCGTGTGGCCAATCCGATAGGGGTTGTTTGTTGAATGTCTCACTAAAAACACTCATCATGAACCGCTCAAACACACATCCCTGATCAGAGGCCGTTGCCTTTACCATCCGTTTCCGGATTTCCTTCTTGAAATAGGGGTCTGTGGCCATGAAATAGTTCTCCACAGCCTTGGAAACGAAGGGCTCGTCCAAAACGGTAGTAGCCTTACCCGAGATGATTTTGATCCGACCAAACGCATGCTCCACCAACTGAGGGTCTACCTCCTTGAGGACAAGGTCGTGACTCCCAAACATGCATCTCTGATACATGAGGAGGCCGAGCATGCTCTCGATGGAATCCGCAAGTCGATGTTTGTATTGGTTGTGTTTGTCGTGAAGGCGCCTGATCTCGTAGCAAATGTTGCCTTTGATGTGTCGATTTGCCCAAGATACTAGCCTACCCTCAGCATCTTCGATAGTCTTCCTCCATGTACCAGGGTCGTTGTTTTCAATAACCCTCTCTATAGACAGAAAGACATTAAGGTTGCAGGTGTTGAGCATACTGGACATGAGATCATCTTGACCTCTCCAATCATGCTAGTATCAAGTTAACATACCAATTGCTGCAATAGCAGGACGATAGCGACCCGTAAACTTTTTGTACAGCATGTCGACTGCTTCCGGTGGGAGTTGGTCCTCTAGAGCCAATTTGGACTGGTCGTCTTTCAGACAGGTCTGCACCCGAGAAATGTAGGCTGTGATCGAGTCTTTGTCAGTCCAGCCTGGGAATTCCAGGAAATCGAATGGAGTGGAACTATCTTTCAGGTCCGAGCCAGAACTCTGAACCCAGAAGAGCGTAGCAATGCTAAGTCCTGTGCCGCACGTAACTAGTGTGAGCTGATGCTGACCGATGTCTCGGAACGCATGGAGGATAGGTGAAAGCAATGGCCGAGCAGGGTTCACAAAGTCTGACTCTGATTTGAACGAGTCGTTGAAACTGTCGCCCAGAATCTGTGCCTCGTCATTGATGATCAGAAGTCGGGTATTGTCCTTGATCTTTGGTAGACATCCACGATTGACAAGACGTGCTTTGGCATCCGCGTGCATGTTACGAATCAGTAGCGAGAGAGGGAGTAAGCCGTGATGCTGAAGTTCAAGAAGTTTGGTAAAGAGCGAGTTAAAAATGTCCTCCAATAGAACATGGGGACACACTTGAAGCAGAGCCCAACGTGCACTGGTAAACGTGTCACCACAGCCAGGGACGCTCAGACAGTACCTGAAGACAAGAAGCCGAGAGAGGAATAGCAACTGTGTAATCTTCTGTGCAAAATAGTTGTTGGTTTCAAAATCTACGACAGCAGAAGTGTCCTGGAGATCCTTTAAGCGTTGGCGGACGGTGTTGTGAAGTGTCATCATATCCGCAGAACCCCAATCGTCATCAGCGGCATTGAAGTAGAATCCCCAGTGTTGAGAGAGAAGCTCAATCACAGCGCGAGTTTTGCCACAGCCTATGCCAGTTCAGTTGAAGAAAGTATTGATCAGGAAGGCAACTGACATGAACATTGTCACTACAGACTGTGCATTGTCGAGGGCATCAAAAAATTACCAGACACGCCAAAGATGGATATGTTGAACCGATTGTTCTCATCTACAAGCTTGAGAATGGATCCGGCTGCGAGATTCCTTGACACTGAATCGGGTTTGGAAGGGTCAGGGAGGTCCATGAATAGAAGACTAGGCCGGCTTGTTGGTGCTTTCCCTAGTCCTCGGCGCCATGCTCTAGGCAGTCCTTGAATGTTTCCTGTGGTGGCTGGAAGCTGTCCTTGGCCATTCACAAACGCGTCGAGAAACTTGGCCACATCTGATCCTGGTGCAAAGAATTGGTCCATGATTGCTTTGATGTCGGCATGGAGGTCACCTAGTCAGATAAGTGGAGAAATATGTAGAACCACCAAAAAAAAAAAAGAAAAAAAAAAAAAGATGGACAAGAGAACAAAAAGTGAGGTCATACCAGACAGTGGCGAACTGGGACGAGAACCATCTGAATGGTAGCCAGGAAGCGGAGTCAATGAGCGTGAAGGCGCAGGCGCGTGGACTAGAAATGAAAAAGAATAGGGTTAGTCTGTTGAAAAAGCTCATGCAGACAAGATCAATCAGCAAAACGCGTCTCATTACCTTGGGGAGGAGGCCGCTGGACAATGATGTGAATTGTCTTCTTAGGTGGTGCTTCTGGAAAGGCCTCACTAATGTCGTCTGTCTCATCGAGCTCTTCTTTGGATAGAACATCAGCAAGCCAGAGCTCTCTGGACTCCTTCTTGAGTTGGACAGGCACAGAGACGCGCCAGAGAGAGAGCTTGTCGGCTGCAATGTCGTCAAACAAACTCAGGAGTCTTCTTGGCTTTGATTACGTTCTTGAGATCATCAATTGTGTCGGTCAAATGAACCTTGATGGAGAACGCGTTTGCCTCCCCATCAACCAAGCAGAACAGAGTCAAGTGTTTGTCGGTCATGGTGTTGCGAAGCATCAATGGAAAGAAGAGGAAGGGGGACAAGTAATGGGCTGTCTCCAAAGCGCTGTCGAGAAGGGAAAGATGTAGAGAAAGTGAGGGATGAAAGAAAAGAGAGAGGGATGGGATTAAAAAGAAGGATGGAAAGGCGTGGGAACGGTGGCGAAGACGACGCAAAGGTGGAAATGGTGGCAAAAAAAGAGGATGTTAGATCCAAACAAAAAGTAAGGTCAAAAGAGAGCGTGGGAGCGGTAAAGGCATTGAAGGAGAGAAATGGATGTGAGTGAGAAGTGTGACATTGCAAAGCGACGTGGAAAGAGAGTGCATGGTGGAGACATTGAGAGCGGGAAAGCAGACAGGGGGGCTTCCGTCGATGGAGATGCGATGAAGGGGATTCACAGTAACTGCGACAAGGTAGAAGTCCAGCGACGTAACGGAGTGGCTTGCACCTGCGAGTCCCCTGTCATCACTCCTGTCTGCTCAAAAGGCCAATTGTCCCCACGCTCTGGTTCATTATTTGCAGCATCGCAAGACACCTCACATCGTCACCGATTTACTTCAATCTCTGTATCATCCATGCAGGTATTTTTATTCTTCCTTCTCCACGCAGAAAACATCTTGTCATCTGTGACCCGGCTTCTTGAGCTGCAGCAGATATACTTCGGGCTCTGCCCAGCCATTAGTTGGTTGCGATAAGATGGCCAATGAATTAGATACATGAATGTACCACTCATGAGTCGTTTCAATGGAATACTGCACGGACTGATGGGCCATCTTGTCACATGTGGCCCGACTTCTTGAGCTGCAGCAGATATACTTCGGGCTCTGCCCAGCCATTAGTTGGTTACGACATGATGACTAGTCAGGGATACATATGTTTTGACATCCTCCAAAATTCATTGTTTAACCAGAACTCAGTATCTTAGAATCGTCCTCTAACTCTTATCATATTCTCTACACGTAGACCGAAAGGAGAGTTCCATCAAGTCATATCGCTTGGGCGCAAGCGAAGGAAACAGGAAAGGAGCACGTTCTTTTACCGAGTTTCGTGCGGAAATTCGGGTACACTGATAAGGACAGTGCAAATCGTGATTTTTTAAGACTCATTGGCTCGCCAAACCTTCGACAAAATCGCCAAGTCACTCTTCTCGAGCTATTTGCGGAATTCCAAAAAAATCAAGAAGCCTCGTTTTGGTCCGATTATTTGCTTGATATTAGCACAAGAACAACCACTGAACAGACCGCCATTGCTGTTCAGCAATCTGGCACAAAAAAGGCGCAAGTGCGATACCAACGTTATATCGCGCTTTTGGATGCAGACGCGTTGGCTAAGGAACAACAAAATGAGCCGGGAGATGGCAAGAATGACAAAGGCGAAGACGATAATGATGACTCGACGCCTTCCACTTGTTCTGCATCAACGAACGTCATACCCAGCTACACACGGTCTGATGGTATTTAGTCTAGGTCCTTGGTGCAGTATGTGTAATCTTTTGCACAATCTTCTCACTAGATTCAATTTTCTGTAAACTTAGAGGATCTATCCAACGAGGAGGATATTGACGAGCAGGGTTAGTAGAGTCCCTGTAGCCCGGTTAGATTTCTTTATCTTCATACTGTCCGCTCATACCTCTCCTCCTTGTCCAATAATAGCAATTCCTGCGTTTGCTCGTGCACGAGCAAGCCCTTTCTTTGAGCTTGTAGATTTTATTTTCAAGAAGGTATGAGTTGTCTATTTAGTCTATCTCACTATATTCGCTACCTCCAAGTGTTTAGTCACTAATACTTGGCACTTCGTTATAGGTTCAGAACCAAAACATCAACCTCCCAGGCTTGCCTTTGGGGTTATCTCGCACTCAACAGGAAATGTTTCATGCCGCACGAGACCTCCTCCAAAAGCCTGGCGATGTTGCCAAGAAGAAAGAAGTATTGTAAGTTGCACCATCCTCATCATCCTTCATCATTTAGTACTTATTGATATCACTTTCCTCTCTTATTGAAATATACTTGCATGTTTAGTGTTATTGTGAGTGGGATTGTCAACACGCTCTCGCCAACAGGACAACTGTTTACCATATCACACTCGATCATTACACAGTCTCGAATGCCATGCCTTTCATATACCTCCCCGACGATTGACAAACTGCGTATGGATCTTTTATCTGCTCTTTATCCTGATCCTGATGATCCAGCTGCAATGTGCACCGAGTCTCTTCAGTGCATGGTGTTCGAGCGTCTGTCGTCACTCAAAGGCCCACGTCGGACTCGAGCTGAGAAGGAAGAATACGCCGTTCTCAAAATCCTTTCCTTGGTCTTGATATGGCTTGACAACGACAAATTTGCACTGCCAGTTTCAGAACATGTTTTCGTGAGTGCCTGGAGCGACGTGCTGAATAGTCTTTTTTGCAAGTCTGGCATCCGTGGCATACCGTACGTTAACCGTGTGATTTATCCAGTCACACCTCGTCCAACAACGAAACTTCAGTCGCAATCTAACTCCTTTCTAACTTCAATCGTTTTGCATAGAGGTGAACTTGGTAGTAAGGCATCGCGGGACAGTCGTTCACTGACAGAGACGGTGTTTAAAAGCAAGAGTATCACGAATGCAAGTTCTCGTAAAGTCGACATGACGATCCGTGTGTTCGTTGAGAAGAAGTGGACCGAAGAGATATGCGTTTTCGAGTGCAAACCCAAAGTAACCGACGCGACTTGTGTCATCCAACAACAAAAAAGCGTCCGGCTTAATGCTTCCATCTTGCTTGCGCTTGAGGAACGTGGTCTTGACATCGAACGGTGGTTTCCTATTATTGCCGAGACCCGTGGTTTGGCCATCGGGTTTTATACACTTCGCCGGTATGAAGATGTCCTTGGAGCAGGCCGCGCCACGGAACAAAGAACATGGCTACCATCTGACTCATCGGAGCTTCGGGCGTTCATTCAATCCAAGACATTAGAGGTATTTCTTGGCTTCCGGGTAGGTACCCTTGATGAACCAGTTTACGTATTCATTTTTTTAAAAAAAAAACGAACACTAACATTTACTGTATTTCATAGGCCCATATGACCCAGTTTGCAAACGAGGCTACCTCGATACTTGCATCTTGTCCGCCTTCGCCTTTTTTCATGCCTGTGCTGAATACACCGACGACTCCTGCAGCGGCAGCAGACTCGTCACGACCAGCGTCAACATCGTATGCTGCACCAGTAACTCAAACATTATCAACAACCCACATTGCAACAGAAACTCAAGGGATGCCTCCAAAGGAAATTGAAACACCACCTCAGATATTAACCACCCCACCACCTCGCAAGAGAGGTCATGCTTTTGTCTTGTTCTCGCCCTCGAAATCGCAACGACATAGCAGGAAGTCGACCCCAGATTGTGATGATCCTACATCCTTTGGAGAAGATGACATTGAATTTTAGGTGGTGTTCTCTGTATTGCGACTTTGCGAATTGCATTGGCATAAACGACTAAAATTCACGCTGGCTCATCCGACAGGTTTGGTACTCTTAAGCTGTGTATGACTGTAATTCTAAAGTCTATAGTTGACCTTGGTGGTACCCTAAACTTCAACACTGCTAGGCATTCTCCACCTTGGCTTGTCGCCACCACCACCAAGCTCCTTTTCTATCCGCTTGGTGTGTTGAATAAATCTTTGTCGCTCACCTGCTTTTTTTTTTTTTTTACTATCGCTCATGCTTCGTTGAGTCAAGCAGGTGACGGTGTAAATACACAAATCGCGTCACAGCTAGAGAACACTGTACTGATTTTTTTTTTTTTCATTGCCCACCTTTCCTACACTCGGTCTCTGTTTTGAGTGAACAGAAATAGCGCTGTACAGCACCAAATCTTGGCCCTGAGTCTACTGATATTTCTTGTCCAGCTAATCCGACCTCCCCAGACAGGGTACCAGACAGGGTAGAGCCAATTATCCGAAGTACGAGAAAACAAGCTCCAGGTCCAGAGCCGGAAGAGGATAGAGGTCTTCTACTACTTTGAGCCAGAGCGGAGGCAGCAACACTGGTCGGAGAAGTAGAAGAGGTGTTTATCCTTTAGATCTCTCTGTGGTAGTTGTAGCAAAGTCAGACACGCTTCCAACCTGCATATCCTGTGGTAGATCGATTGACCGAGGACACATGCGATTTGTATTTAAGGAGTTAGGAAACAAGAACGCCTGGGATACAGCGACATTTCTTCACACCAACGACTCTTGTCTCCATACTTTTCCATCGTCCACTCAGTTGACTTGGTAAACACGTCACATGATCTTGCCTTGGTATGCCTTGGTACGAATGTTAATTTTCTCCCTCCTACTAGACCAAGTGTAGGAGGGATCCTTAGCACCTCATCAAGACGAGATAGCCCTTTTGTCGCCGTGGTTCTGTCCTGGCACCCTGAAATAAATCCATGGAGGGTATCACCTATGACATATACTAAACTTACTAGTGAGGGATCCAGTCAAATAGACATACACCAACGACATAGGGGAGTGAGGTCGGCGAGAAAAAGACGTAGCAGAGCCAAGGGCCCAGAGACGATGAACTTTATTACTGTCTGCCTGCATACACATGACTATTACCTCTATGCGTTCTTCTAGGTAGGGGCACCCACGCTGTGCGCTTATGCATATTTTCGTTTTTTGCCTTTCTAATTGACCGCTTGGGGCCTGGAGCAAACACCACTTGGACTTGGTGTTTTTCAAAAATAGCTCGAGCCAAAGATGCTAGTCCCTTTCAGTGTGAGTTTGCTCGGTGAAAACCCGCCCGGCACGACCCTAAAATTTACATTGCTTGAGACTAGCATTTTTGGCCTGAGCTTTTTTTTGAGAAACTTTACTTGGACTTGCTACAGTGCAAGTCATCTAAAGCCAACATCACGTGAGAGGATGGGAATGCTAATAGCTCCTCTCTCAGTCATCCTCTGGCGAAAAGGAGAACGTTGTTTTGAAGAGGGAGGGGATGCTTTCGAAACAGCGTTGTCCTTTTGAAGTTTGGTCAACTCCAGCTGGAGCCTTTGTGTTTCTTGATAAAAAACAATATGTCGGCTTTAGATGACTTGCACTGTACCAATTAAACTGTGGCTATCAAATATCCTGCGCTCAAGGCCGCCCGAACCCTTACTAAGGGACAGCCGGCTGTCCCCTGAATAAAGTAGGGCTCAGTATTCAAAGCTCTCTCTCCTTAGTGAAGAGGACCCTTCTTTCTAGTGTCGTCCACAGGCCCGACATTGAGTCTAACCATCACGGGACCACCACCCCAAGTCGCGTTTAAAAAAAAAAAAACGCGCGCCTGCAGCACGGTAACACAAGAGCAACAACAACAACAATAGCAATAGCATAGCTATAGCAGCCAAAAAAAACCTGGATATAAAAACAGAGGCGAGCACATCCTTTAACGGCTCTCTATCGAAACCAAAGGATTATTATTGACTCGCCCACAGCTCCCCATCTATTGCCGCTAGTTTAATGCTACTCTTCCTCTCATCGACGACACTAGTTAGCTTCCCTTTCCTCCCAGTGAATAGGACCCCAATCTTTCAGTTAACTATCCTTTCCATTTCACCTAGTGAATAGATTCACTACCCTGTCTCTTCCCTTTTGTTTTCTCTCTCTCACTATTATTCTCGTACCACCAGAGCCACCTCTCTCACCCCCCCCCCAGAAGACCGTCCTTCTATCTCAAGCTGAGTCCTATCACATGTTGCGGTCGAACCTGTAGCAGAAACGGTATCTCCCTGAAGTCATCTTAATTAACTTGAGATACAATATCCAGAGCCCCCAAAATCACAACACATCACGCTTTGAATTCTCAACGAGATACAGACCAAGTTTCTTGAGTTTCCAGGAGCCTACAGAGAGTGCGGATTAAATTCCAGGAGCGAAGCCTTGCTATCGTGGATCGCAGTCGCGGCACCAGGGTTTTACCGCTCCGGCAGGTTACCCCTTTTTATTTAGCGAAGCTGAGATGTCTAATAAAATAACTTCTTGACTCGTTACTTACTGCCCCACAATCCTCCTAAACTTCTGTTGTCTCCCTCCCTCCCACTTTTTCGTTCTCTCACACACACACACACACACTCTCTCTCTCTCCCTTTTTTTCCCCCCCCAGCACCACAACTTTTTTATCACTACGTTCTAGTCATACTCAGCAAGCAACCCGTCAGAAAGGAGAAAAAGAAGAATGGTTTGTCGAAACATACAAATCTGTAGAACAATGGGCTAAATCTCAGCAGCTCGTAGCAACAAGGCTACTCGACTGCTTACAATACCCTGTTCAATTAAAGTTGTCTGCAATGGATTTATCTCTTCCAATATTTTGTTTTAAAAGTAGGTGCCTCACACAGCCTTTCCGCCATGCAAGACCTCCCCACGTAGTATGACTCAGGGCCCGAAGACCTATTCGTATTCAACTAGATATCGGAAAAGGCGGTAATCGTCGCCGTCTAGCTTGGATTCTGACTTAGAGGCGTTCAGCCATAATCCAACGGATGATAGCTTCGGGTCATTGCCTGCTCAGGCAGACCCAAATACCAATTATCCGAATGAAGTGTTCCTCTCGTACTAACTTCAATTACTATTGCAACAACACTTCATCAGTAGGGTAAAACTAACCTGTCTCACGACGGTCTAAACCCAGCTCACGTTCCCTATTAGTGGGTGAACAATCCAACGCTTACTGAATTCTGCTTCAGTATGATAGGAAGAGCCGACATCGAAGGATCAAAAAGCAACGTCGCTATGAACGCTTGGCTGCCACAAGCCAGTTATTTATGCTCTTTAATAATTTATCTCTTACCTTTTTGAAAAACTCAATGGATACCCTTGGTCGTTCTTGATCGGAAAAGTGTGAATCAAGAGTGCATCTTGGGAGGGTTTAAATAGATATCAAAAAGTGCTGCGCGTTAGTCACATTTACTACGCAATGTTGTCGGATTATCTCTATCGGAGCATTTATCTCGCGCCACTGGAGCATATGACCAACGCCACCTTCAGATATTACTCCGATTGCCGCAGCAACAAGTATAAAAGGAGGGCAAAAAACTATCAAGAAACTGCACTAACCTCTCGTCCTCTCCTCTGATTTTCGACTAATAGTTCCGAAGCAATTTTCCTCTTTGATGCAGCCGACTAAACTAGTTATCACCAACTCAATAAACAAAGCAAAAGCAAGGATTGAAGGATAAAATACCTCCATGCTGTCGTTGATCTCCTCTGACCTGAACTAACTCTCACTAACATTATACTAACGCGACTAACATTGTACTAACACTGTACTGACGCTGCTCTAACACCCTTCACCCTGTCGCTGCTCTCTTTTATTACTGTCATTACTCATCCTCTGCATTATCGCTGTTCTCACTCGGCGCTGTCGCTGCTTTCCCTTGTATTCTCTATCCTCTCACGCTGTTCTAACACATCGCCCCCTCCTGTTGTAGTATCACCCTTGCTTTCACAATATTTCCTGGTCCTCTTTCCCTTCTCTGGTCACACCCACGACATTGTCGAGGCTGAGTAAATATCCGAAAAAAAATTCATTCGGCCACAATCGTCTCGCACTGCATACAATAATAACATCTTTACGACTTTGAAAAGATTGCTTAGGACGATGTGAATTCCTCGATATCCAACTAAAAGATATCTGTCATGCTAAAAGATGTAAAGTGCTATCGGGGCAGAGGAGTTGAAGGAATGATTGCGAACAAAAGGGTATGACAACAAAAGGGTATAAGTATTTGATGGCTGATCGAAGAAAAAAATAAAAGGAGTGGCCAACGAGGCTGAAGAGGGTGCAGTGGTAGACTAGCTCCTCTGCTTTTTGGGACAATCCTCATCGTTACTATCCTCATCGTCAGCAGAACGCTTTCGCGCATTCTTGAGACGATCAATGAACTCTACATGATCCTTGGGGAAAATATCGCCGAAATTGTAATCGCCAATGTTGATTACGACCTGCTGTACACCACTCGTGTCTTTTTGGGAGATCTGATGGTGCCAGCAGCTTGTCACTCCACTTGGTAGGGTATGCTACAATCATGCTGATGTAGACGTTGTTGGGACAGTAATTGCGGAAAGACTTCACGTGCGCCTCAATTTTGGGTGCAGAGAACTGTACTGAGTGCCTCATTCCAGTCCTTCTCCGAAAAGTTGGACGACCCTTGATGCAGCTTCATCTGTACAAAAACAGGTACTAACCGAGCACCATCGATCCGAATAAAAGAAAACCAAATCCGGTCCTGACGGCTTAGACTTGGGGAAGAAAAATGGGGCGACGGGCATGCTGTTGCGAGTTGACTGATGGTTAACATGGGCGTCCATGAAATCCTCCATTGATATCGTCGCGTGGGTTGTGCCTTGCTCGAGTCCAGGCTCCCCCTCCCAACAATCTCCACCTTACCGACAAGAGATGGACACATGTCAGCAATGGGGGGTTCGTGTGGCCAATCCGATAGGGGTTGTTTGTTGAATGTCTCACTAAAAACACTCATCATGAACCGCTCAAACACACATCCCTGATCAGAGGCCGTTGCCTTTACCATCCGTTTCCGGATTTCCTTCTTGAAATAGGGGTCTGTGGCCATGAAATAGTTCTCCACAGCCTTGGAAACGAAGGGCTCGTCCAAAACGGTAGTAGCCTTACCCGAGATGATTTTGATCCGACCAAACGCATGCTCCACCAACTGAGGGTCTACCTCCTTGAGGACAAGGTCGTGACTCCCAAACATGCATCTCTGATACATGAGGAGGCCGAGCATGCTCTCGATGGAATCCGCAAGTCGATGTTTGTATTGGTTGTGTTTGTCGTGAAGGCGCCTGATCTCGAAGCAAATGTTGCCTTTGATGTGTCGATTTGCCCAAGATACTAGCCTACCCTCAGCATCTTCGATAGTCTTCCTCCATGTACCAGGGTCGTTGTTTTCAATAATCCTCTCTATAGACAGAAAGACATTAAGGTTGCAGGTGTTGAGCATACTGGACATGAGATCATCTTGGCCTCTCCAATCATGCTAGTATCAAGTTAACATACCAATTGCTGCAATAGCAGGACGATAGCGACCCGTAAACTTTTCGTACAGCATGTCGACTGCTTCCGGTGGGAGTTGGTCCTCTAGAGCCAATTTGGACTGGTCGTCTTTCAGACAGGTCTGCACCCGAGAAATGTAGGCTGTGATCGAGTCTTTGTCAGTCCAGCCTGGGAATTCCAGGAAATCGAATGGAGTGGAACTATCTTTCAGGTCCGAGCCAGAACTCTGAACCCAGAAGAGCGTAGCAATGCTAAGTCCTGTGCCGCACGTAACTAGTGTGAGCTGATGCTGACCGATGTCTCGGAACGCATGGAGGATAGGTGAAAGCAATGGCCGAGCAGGGTTCACAAAGTCTGACTCTGATTTGAACGAGTCGCTGAAACTGTCGCCCAGAATCTGTGCCTCGTCATTGATGATCAGAAGTCGGGTATTGTCCTTGATCTTTGGTAGACATCCACGATTGACAAGACGTGCTTTGGCATCCGCGTGCATGTTACGAATCAGTAGCGAGAGAGGGAGTAAGCCGTGATGCTGAAGTTCAAGAAGTTTGGTAAAAAGAGCGAGTTAAAAATGTCCTCCAATAGAACATGGGGACACACTTGAAGCAGAGCCCAACGTGCACTGGTAAACGTGTCACCACAGCCAGGGACGCTCAGACAGTACCTGAAGACAAGAAGCCGAGAGAGGAATAGCAACTGTGTAATCTTCTGTGCAAAATAGTTGTTGGTTTCAAAAATCTACGACAGCAGAAGTGTCCTGGAGATCCTTTAAGCGTTGGCGGACGGTGTTGTGAAGTGTCATCATATCCGCAGAACCCCAATCGTCATCAGCGGCATTGAAGTAGAATCCCCAGTGTTGAGAGAGAAGCTCAATCACAGCGCGAGTTTTGCCACAGCCTATGGCAGTTCAGTTGAAGAAAGTAATGATCAGGAAGGCAATTGACATGAACATTGTCGCTACAGACTGTGCATTGTCGAGGGCATCAAAAATTACCAGACACGCCAAAGATGGGTATGTTGAACCGATTGTTCTCATCTACAAGCTTGAGAATGGATCCGGCTGCGAGATTCCTTGACACTGAATCGGGTTTGGAAGGGTCAGGGAGGTCCATGAATAGAAGACTAGGCCGGCTTGTTGGTGCTTTCCCTAGTCCTCGGCGCCATGCTCTAGGCAGTCCTTGAATGTTCCCTGTGGTGGTTGGAAGCTGTCCTTGGCCATTCACAAACGCGTCGAGAAACTTGGCCACATCTGATCCTGGTGCAAAGAATTGGTCCATGATTGCTTTGATGTCGGCATGGAGGTCGCCTAGTCAGAAAAGTGGAGAATATGTGATGTTGTTAGAAAAAAAAAAAAAAAAAAAGCATGGACAAGAGAACATAAGCGAGGTCATACCTGATAGCGGCGTACTGGGACGAGAACCGTCCGAATGGTAACCAGGAAGTGGAGTCAATGAGCGAGAAGGCGCAGGCGCATGGACTAAAAGTGAGAAAAAAGAAAGGTTAGACTGTTGAATAGGCTCATGCTGGCAGGATCAATCAGCAAGACACATCTGCATTACCTTGAGGAGGGCGTTGGACAATGATGTTGATTGTTTTCTTGGGAGGAGCATCTGGAAAGGCGTCAGTAATGTCGTCGGTGGGGTCGAGCTCTACGGGTGAATCAATTGCGCTCAGGAGGACAGGCTGGTGCTTTTTGGCCACAAGGACAGGGTGAGAGACGCGCCAGAGAGTGAGGTTGTTGGCAACAATGTCGTCAAAGTCAGGACTTTGCTTGGTCTTGATGAGCTCCTTGAGATCGCCAATCGAGTCGTCAGGAGAAATCTTGACAGGGAACGCCTTGGAGGTAGCCTCTCCATCAACAAGGCAGAACAAGGTGAAGGGTTTGTCGGTCATGCTGCTGTGAAGCATCAATGAGAAGGAAGGAAGGGATAAAAGTGATGGCTGTAAAGGGAGCAAGAGTAGTCAAGAAGGTGCGAGAGGCAGAGAAAGCCAGGGATGAACGAAAAGGGAAAAGGGTGGGATTAAAAAGAATGAAAGGGCGTGAGAACGGTGGCAAAGATGATGAAAGTGTGGAAATGGTGGCAAAAAGAAAGGATGTAAGATACAAACAAAAAAGTAAGGCCGAAAGAGAGGGTGAGAGCGGTAAAGGCAATAGAGGGGAGAAAAGGATATGAGTGAGGAAGGTGACATTTGCAAGGGGATGCCAGAAAGAAAGTGCATGGTGGTGATAGAGATGGCGTGGGGTGAGCAAAGGGAGCTGCAAGGTTGATGGGGCGGTGACGCAGCAACTGCGGAGAGTAGAAATTCGGTGACGTAACAGAGTGGCTTGCGCCCTGCAAGCCCTCCCATGCTCATCTTCACCCCACCATCATTTCAACACACACACGAACATTTTCTCGAATCTTTGGAAGCTGATTTATAGCATGGCAGATTCGATCAATCCCAAGACATACTATGACCTGTGCTTATCCTCCGGAGACAAGGCGACAGCTCTGGGCTTTTTCAAGTTTACAGGTGTCTCTTCTGCATACGTCGGCTCAATCAACGACACCTGGAAACGATTCATTGCTACCGTGGAACCTGTTGCCCGCAGAATTGAACTGCAGCAGGATTGGGACCAACACAAGCAGAAAAGGAGGGAATACTGGAATGCCAAAAAAACAGAGGAGGAAGCCGCTGCTGAGCAGGTAAGAGAAACACAAGTTCGTTTCATGAATACTACGAAGTTCTGGTTGCGTTGCTAATGATGACTGCTGTATTGTAGAGGGATTATCTTAAGACCGTCTCGACGGCGGTTATGTGCGACAAAACGAGGACAGTCGAAGTCGTCGGCAAGAGATACCGGGATCTTCTCCAGGACGAGTTACACCGCAACTTCACTTCCTCGAGTAGCTGTGATAGCAGCAAACGTGAATCCGTTTGTCCTGTCGATGGAGAAAGCGTCAGTACTTGCAATGACCAGAGAGCTCTCAAACGGCGCAAAGGAAACAGAGTTTATGATGAGGCATTGAAGTTGTTCGAAGGCTCGCCTTTGTTTGACTTGTTCGCGTTCATCTTCAATAAGGTACTATATTACATGACTTAATATGCTCTTGTTAATGTTGTTATTTCATACTAAATTCTTCAAGGTTCCATGTTGCAGGCGCAAGGTGTAAAGCCCAATCCTCTCCCAACTGTCTCATCCGCTATTGAAACACCCAACATCCGTCGAATTGCTGCATATGCACACAGCAAACTATGCAAGACCAACATCACAGAACAAGAGTTGAAAAATGTCTAGTAAGTTACTCGTACTTGAATTCTAAAATATGAGCGACTTAACTCTACATGTTCTTTAATACGATCTTGAACGCTTCTTGCGTTTATGTTGCGATAGTATTGCTCTGTCTTGCATAGTCTCTCCGCATATTCCGGATGCGAGCGCTGTATTTGGGGAAGAGATACTAAGCAAGATCAAAGAAGAAGTTGTCCTCGAGAGTTTCGAGCCCTCTCGGATTGATGATGTCCTTTCCCGACTTCGCGATGCCTTCGTGGGAAAGCTTGATGTCAAATATCTTATGGAGGAGATATCACTTCATGTTGCTAACAGCATTAGATGCAAGCGAGATGGTGAGGAGACGGACAAGGATCTATTGGAACTCGAAAGGATGGCTCTTGAGATCATTCGATATTTGTATGTATATTTGCAGTCCCTCTCTTGTGGTTATCGCAATTTACTATGAAAATCTAATCTACACCATTGCTCTAATTCAATAGCTGCATGTTGATTATCACCAAACAGTTTGACCAGAAGCTGTCAGAGACTACTTGTGTCTCGTTCTGGAACCACATATGGATCATTCTGTTTGGCTGCACCGACATCACCTTCGATATGGGTGAGTTGGCATCCACTGCTACTAAAGCTGATATGCAAGCGATGGAGATCTTATTTGGCTCGCTATCACAGACTGGTGGTAGGAAGACTGACACCTTGGTGAGAGTGCGACAAGTGACAACGGGCGTAACAAGTATGCTCGAATGTGCTGTAAACGAGCATAAGCCTATGCATGCTAGTCTCGCTGCCTTGTCCCATCAATCAAGCAAGCTTCTCAGGATTAATCGAAGCATCCTTAGTCACGTTGCATCCAGGGAAACCATCGTGTTTATCGACGCTCATGGAATGACAGGCACGATCCACGGAATGAAGGCTATTAAGGATGTATTCGGGACACGATCATTAGGAACAATCGCTCTTCCCACGAACAAGTATGAGCTGCAAGATTTCCTTCAAGGGGACTCGTTGATTTTATTATTCCGTTACAGAGTAAGGATCTAATGATGACAACAAAGACAAACTTTGCACGATTGAGTCAATTTAGCTCTACACTTCTAACTCGTAACAAACCATTTAGCAACATATGTGTCGCTTCGCTGATGCTCTGATGGCGCAGAAGGCTCTTGAGAGAAGATCAACCTCAGTTTATCGCTCTCAGTCTACACCCTCGTTTCACACTCCATCAAAGAGGAGAAGCTTAGTCCGTACCCCGGACTCTACCACGGACTCTACCACGGACTCTACCACGGACTCTACCACGGACTCTACCACGGACTCTACCACGGACTCTACCTCGGACCCATCCCCAGATCCAACAGCCAGCCACCAGGGCCTCTCACTCTGACTGATACTCCGGCGTGTGACAAATTGTAAAAGGTTGGTTTATATCTGACACAACATAGAAGAATACGTTTCAGCATTGTACAACAGGGGGGCGCAGTTTAGGCAGCCTCACATGCTAATGCAAGGCAATGTTGAATGTGTGTTTCCGATAGCCTGGATGGTAGAATTCAAGACACCATGCGCAACAGTTATTGTAAGTCACGTTTGGGATGAACATGAAAGCCCTTGGGTACGGAGAGTGCTACGACAGTTCCCTTCTGGCAGTCACTTAGTGACTGGGTGGTTGGGCGCAGTAAGAAATCACGACGAAAACTCCAGGGTGGGTTCGCGTCGGAAGGTTGTTTGGTCGTCGCAGGAACGTTTGGCCATTAGAATGGCTATAGTTTTCATGCGATGCACAGAACAACCCTCAAGATATACTTCCTTTAGCACTTTCTGGCACATTGACATGTTGTGACAGTTCCCTTCTGACAGTTACTTGCTGACTGGGTGGTTGGGCGCAGTAAGAAATCACGGCGAAACTCTCGAGTGGGTTCTCGTCGGATGTGGGTTGTTCATTATCATCCAACCCCGTATTGGTTGACAGAACAATTAGACTTGATCTGCTTACTTCAGCATGTGATTGGCCGAAGGAGATTTTTGTTGTCTGCATAAGAGCGTGCACACCAGCAAACGGGCTCACCTTGAATCTGGTTTTTTATTCTGAGAAATAGCGACATACCCAGATTACAAAGTCATCCCACTGATGTTTTTAAACATTATCACGCTTTGCTATCTTTCACTGCATGTTTGTTTCTTCTAATGGGGTTTGAGCTTGTAACTAAGAAACTTTGCGTTAAATAAACTTATGGCTACACACTATTAAACGAATGAAAGTAGGAGAGATGGCGTCAATGTCGCTTTTTTTTAGCATCAATGTCGCTTGAATGTCATTGATATTGGGCATGCGGATATGAATGCCCCTAAAGAATGGCAGCACAAGTGAAAATGAAGCAAAGAAATTTGCTCTTCACGAACAAATCTATAGAACAATGGGCTTAATTTCAGTGGGTCGCCTTTACTGTTGCATTGGCAGCAAAGGTTTCTTCGATTCCACTGATCCCTGAACCCTCTCTGAACCCACTTGTCTCTTCCTTGCACACTACCGACCCTAGTTCCCCCCCCCTCCACGTTTTTTTTTTTTTTTTTTTTTTCCCTGGCCTCCAATGGTTTCCATCGACCAACTCATTGACGGGTTAGCAAACCTAAACCTCGCCACGGAAGATGGTCGCCAACAAGCTCACCTTCGCCTCTTTAGCGTCATTCAAGCGTCGTCTGCCACTGCCACTTCTGCGTCTGCCGCCGCCTCTGTTGCTGCTGCAACTGTTAGAGCCCCTGCCTCCTCGAGATTTAAAGGGGAAGAGATGCCCTCGTTGCAAGTGCATTTATCACCCAGGTGGAAATATTTGGCAAAAATCTTGCAGCCACTGACACGAGACAGGATCCTCGACAACCAATGCCACTCCCTCATCCCCACCAAACAGGGAAAAGAATAAGGCGACAGTGGAGGTGCAAGTAAGTCTGCTTTATTAAGGTATGTCTATTAGAGGTATTAATATAGGTCAGAGGGCGAAGCAAGGTAGGCAAAGCAATGTGGTACAGGAAGGCGGAGTGTGGTGGGCTAAATTCTGTTTCAAGGAAGCATACG